>JAOTRH010203402.1:0-11151 GCA_034768845.1 Heliamphora exappendiculata | reverse complement strand
AAGTTAGAGAGAAGGCAGAGCGTTTGGTGAGTCTCAAAGCTAGAGAGAGGAAGAAAAAGATATTTTGAAATAAATATTTAAGGAAAGATATTTATAGGCAAAATATCTCGAAATATCTTTTTTTTTTAAATTTTTTTGAAATTCGCATACCAACTCCCTACAACCTCGGGAACCAACCCCGCATGCTTATTTAAACGTATAAATCATGCACCGAACAAAATATATGCAAAAACACATCAAATATATATAAGTCTAAAAAAGAGACGGGTCCGGGTCTTACAACTCTTCCCGCCTGAAGGAATTTTTCCCCCAAAATTCACTACAAGGTCACAAGGAAAAAAAGCTTCAGATATCTAACACGCATCCCCGACTCCAGCTCCCATGTAGCTTCTTCAACCTTGTGATGAAACCATAGAACCTTGACATAGGCAATTGTTCTGCCTCGCAACACTTGCTCCTTTGTATCAAGAATCTTCATTGGACGGTCCTCATAAGTGGCATCCTCATCAACTCACAGCTCGACCCAATCTATCACAGGTGAAGGATCAAGCTCGTACCTCCGAAGCATAAAAACGTGAAACACGTTGTGCACAGATGCTAACTGAGGTGGCAAAACCAAACGGTAAGCAACCTCTCCAATCTTGTTAAGGATCTCAAAGGGTCCAATGAAACGAGGTGATAGCTTCCCGCTACGACCGAATCTCATGAAACTTCTACGAGGTGAGACCTTCATGAATACGTGATCCCCCTGCAAACTCCAAAAGTCTTCTCCTCTGATCTGTATAACTCTTTTGACGGTTTTAAGCTGTCTGAAGACGGTGACGAATCATTGCGATCTTCTTCGTCATCTCACGCACCAATTCGGGTCCAAAAACTGTGGTCTCTCCCACATCTGTCCAACATACTGGTGACCTATACGGTCTACCATACAGAGCCTCATACGGTGATATCCTAATACTGGACTGATAGCTGTTATTGTATGCAAACTCTGCCAACGGTAGATATCCTCCCAAGAACCTCTAAAATCAAGAACACATACCCTCAACATATTCTCCAGAATCTGTATGGTCATCTCAGACTGACCATCCGTCTAGGGGTGAAAAGCTGTACTGAACATCAAGTTCGTCCCCAAAGCCTCCTGAAAACTCTGCCAAAAGCGTGATGTGAAGCGCGGGTCTCGGTTAGAAATAATAGATACTGGCACTCCATATAAGAGGACTATCTCTCTGACATACAATCTACTCAGGCGGTCCACTAAGTCCTTCACACGGACGGGAAGAAAGTGTGCAGACTTTGTCAACCTATCAACCATGACCCAAACGACGTCATGTCCCCTAGGTGAGCGAGGAAGTCCTGACACAAAGTCCATCGTGACGTTCTCCCACTTCCATTCAGATACCGGTAATGGCTGTAACAATCCTCCTGGTTTCTGGTGCTCCGTCTTTACATGCTGACAGGTAAGGCACCAAAAAACAAATTGAAGTACGTCCTTCTTCATTCCTGTCCAATAAAATTGACGACGTAAATCGTGGTACATCTTCGTGCCTCCTGGATGCACTGCAAGGCGTGAATGATGACACTCATGTAGTAGATCAACTCGGCTTGACTATGGCACAAACAATCTCCTAGCTAACTTTAGACTCTGGTATGAACCCACAACCCGTCCTGCTGCATCCTCTCCACTAGCGACACAATTTCGTATCATCTGAGCTTCCTATCCGTCTGCTGAACCTTTAGTACTCGTGCAATCAATGCTGGTCGTGAAACTACTGAAAATAAGTTGGCCTCCGTCGCTGTTTCCCTAAGACACAAATTAAACTCCCCAATCTCTCTAAGCATAACCCACTTACATATAGCCATAGATGCTAACGACCCGTGAGACCTCCTACTGAGTGCACCAGCCACAATATTGGCCTTCCCAGGATGATACTGCAAATCAAAATCATAATACTCCAATAACTCCATCCATCGTCGTTGGCGCAAGTTCAGGTCCTTCTGCGAAAACAAGTATTTCAGACACTTGTGATCGGAGAAAACCTCGAAGTGTTCACCATACAGATAGTGATGCCATGTCTTCAAGGTAAATACCACGGCCGCTAACTCCAGATCGTGTGTCAGGTAGTTCTTCTCATGGATCTTCAGCTGCCGAGAACCATAGGCTACAACCTTCCATTCCTGCACCAAGACACAGCCCAAACTGTCATGTGATGCATCACAATACACTGTATATCCCAAGCCTCGCTAGGGAATAATCAACACTGGCGCGCTAGTCAACCTTGTCTTCAGCTCTTGGAATGCCGACTCACAGGACTCACTCCAAACAAACACCACATCCTTCCGCGTCAGACGCGTAATCGGTGCAACAAGTCTCGCAAAGTCATTCACAAACTGTCGATAATAACCTGCTAAACCTAGAAAACTACGGATCTCAAAGACGCTCTTTGGTCGCTCCCAGCCCATCACAGCATCAGTCTTCGACGAATCCACAGTTACCCCGTCTGTCGACACTACGTGTCCCAAAAACCTCACCTCAGACATCCAGAACTCGCACTTCTCGAACTTCGCATACAAGCGATGCTCTCTCAATGTCTGTAGCACGATCCGCAGGTGATCCTCGTGTGCCTCCCTAGTGGGTGATTATATCAGAATATCATCCACAAACACCACCACAAAACTGTCTAAGTATGGATGAAAAATTCGGTTCATCAAACCCATAAACGTAGCAGGAGCGTTCGTCAGACCGAGCTGCATAACTAGAAACTCGTAGTGACCATAGCGAGTTCGGAAGGCGGTCTTCTCTATGTCCTCGTCCCTAATCCTCAACTGGTGGTATCCTGATCTCAAGTCAATCTTAGAAAAGCAGCTCGATCCCTTTAACTGATCAAATAAATAATCTATTCTCGGCATAGGATACTTATTCTTCACTATTACCTGATTCAGCTTCCGGTAGTCGATGCACAAACGTAAGGATCCATCATTCTTTTTGGCAAAAAGAGCAAGAGTTTCCCACTGTGAAGTACTCAGGCGTATGAACCCCCTATCTAGTAGCTCCTAAAACTGTACCTTGAGCTCACGTAGCTCGGCGGGTGCAAACCGATAAGACAGTATAGATATGGGAGCAGCTCCGGGAACTAAATCAATAGAAAACTCTACCTCACGGCTCAGTGGCAACTCAAATAGATCGTTAGGAAAAATATCTGGGTAGTCGCAAACCACCAGAGGTAACTCTCATCGAGTCCCAACTACATCATCTAAAATAAGAGCTGAAAAGAGGAAACCCAGGTTGCCCTGGTTTCGCACAACACCGGGCATAGATCTCAAACCCTCATCCCGGTCGCCCATAAAACAAAAACAATCCCCCGCTGGTGTACAAATCGTTACCCTTCATCGATCGCAATCGATAAAGGCATGATAGGTGGTCAGCCAATCCATCCCTAGGATAACATCAAATGCGGTCATGTTTAGAATAATAAAGTCAAACTCTAAACAACGACCGACGACCTCCAACACACAGGATCTTCACGCAAGACTCAACGTCACACTTCCACTGACTGGGGTCTCCACACTCAAAGTACTACCCAACTAGTCCATTTCCAACCCCAAAGCAGATGCAAAAGTAGATGATATAAACGAATGTGATGCTCCCGTGTCAATTAGAACATTGGCCCATGATCTAAAGACTAGAAGAGTACCTCTGATCATGGAGGTGGTAGCAGCAGCATCGGGCATGACTGGTGCTCTGGATGAACGGGGATCTATTAGAACATAAGCTCTGGCCCTTCCGTTGTAGCCCTGAACTGTAGAGTGTCTGCCCGACTGTATTAAGGCACCCATTTCAGCAAATCTGGGTGGCTAACGTCCCTGAGCGGATGGAGTAACAGAAGCTCCAGCTGTGCTCCCTTGTCTAGGGCAATCCCTACGGATGTGCCCAGACTGGCCACACTCAAAACATACCACTGGTCCCCTTCCTTGAGTCTGCGACTGAGCTGGCGTCGGACTCTGGCACTCTGTCGCACGATGCTCTGGCTGTTGGCATCTAAATTAGACAGACTCCCTCCTCTGCTCCGACCTTCCTGTTGAAACTGTGGGAGGAACGGATGCTGAAGATTGTGCGGATACGCTCCCACCGGATGAGAACTCGGACCAGATGTCCGTCGGCGCTTGCTCTCCCTGCACCCCTGAGACTGTGTACGTTCCCCTCCTTGGTGACCCCAACTGTCCCTGTCTCTGCGCGTCTCATTCAGAGTGTCCTCCACTTTCATGGCCATCTGTACCAACTCTGTGAAGACCTGCATCTGGAATACCGCCACCCTATCTCTGATAGCGGGCCTCAAACCCCTCTCAAATTGCTTCGCACGAAACTCGTCAGTAGGTATGATCTCCTGTGCAAACCAAGACAAACTAGTGAACTCAGCCTCATACTCCACCACTGACATCGTCCCCTTAGTCAAAAATAGGAAATCCTCTCTGTAGCGATCCCTTAGTATCACTGGAAAGTATTTCTCCATAAATACCCTCATGAATGCCTCCCAAGTGCCAGCAACTGTAGTCTTGGTGAACTTCCACTACATGTGCGCATTCCCCCTCAGCTGGAAGGTAGCAAAAGTAACCCTCAGATCGTCCTCCTCAATCTGAAGCATGTCTATGATCCTGGTGACCATCTCTAGCCATTCGGTGGCAACGGTGGGGTTGGGATCCCCAGTAAAGGTAGGAGGGTCCAAACGGTGGAACTCGCGCATTGCGATCGTCGCTCTCGGTTCAAGTATACTCTCCCTACCTCTAGCGGCCTGAGCCAGTTGCCGGATGGAGTCGACCATCTCACGCAACAAATCCCCCCTGGCAACAGGTCCTTGGGGTGCATTAGCATCCCAACATCTGGGATTGGAACGTCCCTTCGGTCAAAACCACGGCCTCAGCCTCAACCTCGGCCTCGTCCACCCCGCGTAGACATAACTCTATACGAAAGCAACATAACAGGGTAAGCTTCCTACAACATGTTATTGCTAACGTAAAAGACATAATACACATAAGCATGCTAACACATAGCCATGCTAACACATAGCCACTTAGATCATGTCATCATATCTCACATTTAAGAAAAATAGGTTTTTACTGTTGGAAATCAACATACAGCAGTTGGATAAAAGATTTTTCAAGTTCAGCTCTCATAAATGATAAACATGCATTCTCATACATGAATAAGTATATCGTCAAAAGGCGTACAAAATCAGCCTTCACAGGCATCACATGTAAACGTGCATGTCTCAAAAAGGAAAAACTACAGCAAGTCTTCCATCACCTCTGTAATTAGGTCAACTCCACGTGCTCACCTGAAAAAGATTTTACATCAAAATCGCACACCGTGAGCCGAAACTCAATAGAAAATAGACTATAAAGCTGTAATACAGGTCATGCAATCATACGGTGGGAGCTAGCTCGACCACAAAAGCCAAATAGGCTTTTCTCACAAAAACCATAAGTTTTCCATTTGAAACCCACCATTTCCATCCTTGAAACTATGCATATAATCATGACAGATATCATGCCACAGTTAAGGAAAAGCAGTAAAACACAACATTCTCCACCCGGGATACACCGCTGAGGAGACACGATAAAATGTAATCCTGTGTACCGACTCTGCCACACCGATAAAGGTAACAACTATAGACTCTCGTCCATTACCCTAGGCTCGCAGGCTTAGTAATCACAAGTTCTATACGGAGTCACGACAACGACGCCATTAACGGAGGCAACCGAACCACTCAATTTACGGGACCTGAGCCCGAAGGTACATAGCACCTACTGCTTAATTTACGGGACCTGAGCCCGAGGGTACAAACACCCACACTCAATTTATGGGGACTAACTCGAAGGTACATGGCACCTACGGTGCGCACGTTTTTAGACTTGCACCGAGGAGCAATGGAAGCCCAACTCAACCAAATCCACTGTCATGGTACATCTATGGATAAACATTTCAAAATCAACCCACATACAGATATACAACACATGTATATAAGGAGATCCAATCCATGAACCAAAGAGATCAAACAAAACATGTAAAAATATATTTTCATCAAAAACGTTTTAGAAGTTGAGACTCAACCCCAAGGGCTAACTCAAAACCTTCAACAAACACATTTTCCCAAAGTTGTTTTTGTAAAAACTCCATTTCAAACCACACTCCTTAAAAACCAACATCCGAAAGCGAGATCTCTCAAATCCATCGCTTTAAAACCACCAGAGGGAAACCAAAACCATTTGAAACAACACCAAAGCCTCAACACAGAACCCCAGTCGACTGAAAAACTTGCTGGAAAAAGAGTTTCAAAACAGAAGCAATTTTTGTCGACTGACCCCCCTGATTCAGTCGACTGAACTCCCAAAAGTATGATCCAGTCGACTTACCATCAAGGTCCAGTCGGTTGAACTTTTTCAGATTTTATTTTTGAGCTACGGATCAGCCCAATCAAACCCAAAACGAAGCCTCGAAGCTTCCATCAAACACCCTCGAACTCACACACCCCTAAGCCTATCACCGAAGGCCTCAACGTAACATCAAACACTGTTTTCATTCAACCAACCACCAAAAAATAGTTTTAACCCAAAATTAGATTTGAAACATAAATCACTTTTGATGTGTTTTTAAACGGTAGATACATGTAGTAATCTCTAACAGTTATATAGTCTAGGATCCTATCTTGGTGAGTTAAAAACTCAACGTCTCGATCCACGTGCAAAATCGAGTTTCGTCGGAATAAAATTCTGTCCGGATGGATGTGTAGCCCTCGATGCCGATATTAAGGATCAGCAGTTGGTTTGTCAAAAATCAAGCCCCGAGCCCTAGAGAAGTTAGAGAGAAGGCATAGCGTTTGGTGAGTCTCAAAGCTAGAGAAAGGAAGGAAAAGATATTTTGAAATAAATATTTAAGGGAAGATATTTATAAGCAAAATATTTCGAAAATATCTTTTTTTTTAAATTTTTTGAAATTCGCATACTAACTCCCTACAATCCCGGAAACCAACCCCGCATGCTTATTTAAACGTAAACATGCATCAAAACGTATAAATCATGCACCGAACAAAATATATGCAAAAACACATCAAACATATATAAGTCTAAAAAAGAGACGGGCCCGGGTCTTTCACTACCCCTTTAATGTTTCTATTAAAAGTAATTTTATCATTTTTTTTACTATTTCATCTACTAATTTATGTTGTATATATCTAAACCAATTTATTGTATTTTTTTAGCTTATCTTCTTTTTTAAAATTTTTATATAACTGAATTTTTATACATATTTTATTTTTTAAATAATAATAAAAATATCAATATATTTTATTTTTTTAATGCACACATGCTCATAGCAAAAAAATTATGATAACTTTATAAACGGTGCAATTTCACTAAATAAATATATTTTTTTTTATTCTTTCAAGTTTTACCATTTGATTTAAATTATTTTAGACTTCAATTAGAAAGTAAAATTTTATTTTTATAATTCTAGTTTGATTTTTAAAATCTTGAAACAAACAGTATAGCTTCACTAGTTGAACAAAATAAAATCTTGTCAATTTGTTTTTCAAGTTTTTATCTTCAGCATGTGTCTTATTTGATAAATATTCATTAAAAAATTCTAAATATATATTTTTTTGAAAAAAAATTAAATATGCATATTAAAAACTATAACATTTTATAGTTTATTAATTAAAAATTAAAAGCAATGATATTTTCATATATAATATTTAATTTTAAAAAAATAAACATATTAATATATAAAGAATAACTAAACTGATTGCAATAGTGACATGTATCTTATTGACATTTATTTTGTTTTTTTTTTTTAATGATTGAAACAATATATTTTGTAGTGGTTATTAAGCAGATCATTCATGTGAAAAAATTATATTAATCAAATATTGATAGTTTTATGAATAGATAACATTTGTTAAAAAAAATGAATAGTAAATATAATTTTTGGAAAAACAATGTTAAACAAATATAATCAAACAATATAGTTGCAAATATTAAATTAATTTAATTTTTTATATGAGTAATAAAATTAATAAATAATAAAAAATGAATGATTTATATTATAAAAATATGTTAAAAAAATAACGGAATAATTACACTTACCTTCCTTGAAGTTTATGCTTATTATAGGGACCTCCCGTGATCTCTAAAATTACACTAACCTCCAATGAGATTTAATTTTAACATTAATTGCACCTAAACTGTTAAAATTTTTGTTAAAATTTAACGAAAATCACTCATATCACCCCAAAACCACTCTTCCCGTCCCAAATTTCAACGGAATGGTGATTTTGGGGTGGGAATGGTGATTTTGGAAGAAAAATGTGGTTTGAATGGTGATTTTGGGATGGAATGGGTGGTTTTAGGGTGAAGTGGGCAGTTTCTGTTAAATTTTAATGAAAATTTTAACAGTTGTGGTGCAATTCATGTTAAAATTAAATCTTATGGGAGGTTAGTGTAATTTTAGAAACCACATGGGAGGTCCCTGTAATAAGCATAAATCTCAAGGGAGGTAAGTGTAATTATCCCAAAAATAAATGATTCAATAGATAATAACATAGTGCATGTTTGAACTCACCTTATTTTATAATTTTTTTTACCTCAATTCCTCCTAGGATGATTCAAGCATTTGGTCGTTTTTTCTGTTGAATTTTTCATAACATGTAGACTTTCCATTTCGATAAATACAAATAATTGATGCACATTAAATTGGTTATCTTCTGTCCTATATCTACTTAACAAATGTGAGTTAATATTTCTCAATTTGAAATATTTTTTGCTAAATTATTTGGTAGGCTCACCATTTGAAATTATTTACATGGTACTCCGAACTAAATAAGGGCCACGGTCTCAAAATTTTGATCATCCAGTTCGCTAAAGGCAAGGCAAGGAATAAAATCATTGATATTTGATAAATCATGGCTGAAAAGTGGGTCAGGAAACTCGTGCCTTGGATTTGTTTTCTTGATAGTTTCTAGCATATTTGAAAATATATATATATATATATATTTTCCATTTTTAGTTTGATGAAAAAATATTTATTTTGCTGATTTAATTAATTACAGCCGCGAAAAGCATAAGCGATAAAAGAAAACTCGACATGCAGATTTTTTACGTGGAAAAAACCAACACGAGTAAAACATCACGGGACTTCTAAGTCCAGAAATTTAGTACTAAAAAGTCGAACAGTTACAATACAATTTACAAACTCTTTGATCAAATTCTCAATCCTCTAATTCTATGTTTATATGCCGAATTCATGTTTATCGTTATCTTCTTGATTCCTGACTGCAACAAATCTTTGAAAGTCACTTCCACAGAATCCTTCGTTGGAACTGAGAAAGTCATCCAAGATTTGTCACGAACAATCTTCGAATGTTGAGAGATGCTTCTGATTGGCTTTGGAGCACTCAGATATGAAGTTCAGAAACTTATTTCGTACTTAGCCTATGATCCTTTTAAATAGGGCTCAAAACTAGGCTCGTAAAATTTCAAACGTTTTAAAATTGCCTGAGGTTCGCTCAAGCGAAGCTGTTTGGGCGCTCGAGCGGTCATGTAGCAGAGTGTATTTTGTTGAATCCTGCATTGGCTGCTTGTACTCTTGGCTTGTGCGGTTATACATAGAACTTCTTGATTTTGATTAGGACTCTATTTCAGATTAGACTCAAATAGATTTGGGTATATACAAATGAAACATTCTATATATAACATAATCTTATCCTAATTAGTCTCTTAAGATAACTTAAACTCTTTTGAACTCATCATAACCACTTAGAAGATATACAATTATACAACCACATTGAATTGCCATAAAATAAATTAAAAGCATTTAGTACTAAATTAAATTCTTTCCAATCTCTCCCTTGGCAATTCTAGATAAACATAATTATCTTCCAAGTGATTCAATAGAAGGCACAAGCTTTAGAATGAAATCTTCGACTATAGAACCTTCTTCAAAGAGAATACTAAACCGCAGGTCTAATACTCTAAAACCAAACCAATTGCATAAAGTACCACATGCAATCAGTAATAATATCACCAAACATAAATGAATCATGTCTCTAAAATAAATCAAAAGGAATGAATTATATTATCCCACAAATCATGAATCATGAACACCTATCTCTCCTTTTGTGTGTGCCTGAAAATGCCGCTAAGAAAGATCATGAAAAATCTAAAACAGCAATCCCATGAAACAGTTGTTCTTGAAAAACAATGTTTATAAACTTCTTATTTTTATTTTATCAATAAAATAAATTAGATCCTTTTGACATTCAAATAAAAAAAAATACAAGTCATTCAACAAGAATCAAAGTTTATTAAATTTTCAAAACAAAAACTAACTTAAGGTTAATGTCCCAAAAATAATTAAAAGCAAAACTTAGGTAAGAGTTTATAAGATTTTTTTCTTCAACATTCAGGTTCATTTCTTAGGAGTGATCGATATTTATGAAACATATTTGAATTCTTTTAAGAATTTCATATTTTTGAAGTCAAATTGGATGAATTTTCAATGTATATTTGTTGAAGATAGATAAAAGCTCCCCCTAAAAAAGGAACTGAATGAAAAATTTTGTTTATCCTTTATTCGACGGCTGCCACACTAATACAAAAGAAATGACAAAATTCGCATAGGTAACTATTTTCTTAAACATGTTTGTATAATAGCATAAGTGGTGATTTTCTATAAGGACTCACTTTTTAGATATAATGATAGCAACGGTAGTATAGCTGTAGTGTAATCACTCATATCGTCACAATCACTCTACACCAAAAATAAATAAGTAAATAAATAAATAAAATAAAATAATATATTTTTTATAATAATAATTTTTTAAAAATAATAATTACTTATGTGATCACAACACAAACTCACCCAAACTCCAACACAAGTTTTAACATACACACTTACTTAAGAAAATCTCTACAATAAACGCAATAAAATAATTAATAAATTTTAATTCTCTACAACATTGAATTTTCATTAAAATAATCAAAAATAATATTATAAATATATAGGTGTATATATATATATAGTCTTCTCTACAATCTAATAAAATAATTCAAAAGTAAAAAGTAAAAGTTACTTTAGTATATAAAATAATCAAAAGACAAAAG
>JAOTRH010203391.1:0-11151 GCA_034768845.1 Heliamphora exappendiculata | reverse complement strand
TATATATATTAGCTATTATGAAAATAATAGCATAAGTACACATAATAACCATAAAGTATAATTTATTTTATAGAGTTAGTATAAAAATAATTATCCACAAACGGTTTGATTTAATATATGCAAGTGTACTAACATAATAATTTGGAACTATACCATTCCTTATATATAAAACAGATGTAGTCAAATATTGTGCTACAGTCCTACCGATAATGTGTTCAATTACATCTCTGTGAACAAAAAATTTATATTCTACAATAATCGACCATTTGATCTTTTGTGTAAGTCGAATTCTACACACTAAATCATCTACTATATAAAATAAAAAATAGACATTCATACCATTAAATAAATAATATAGTGCAAACATTCCTTATACAAATTATCATTAAAATAAAAATAACTAAATATAATAAATATTAAAATCTATTACACAAAAAGTATAACTTTTAGTATATATTCCTAATTGATGATCCCATACTTTGAAGACGTAACTTTCACCCACGTACCAAGAGTGAAGAATAAGTTTGTTGATGTCTTGGCCACTTTAACGTCATTGATAGTCATACCACCTGGACTAAATATGAGACCTTTGAAAATTCAACAATGAGTTTCACCTGCCTATGAGGATGTGGTAGTGGTCCAAGAAACCTCTCAACCTACCATGGTACCCTAATCATGTTACTAAGAAATACGAGAGAGACATAAAGAGATTTGGCATGCAATTTGTAATATGTGGGTGAAAATTATATAAAAAAGGGTATTTATGGGTCAACAAACTTTGTGTTAGTCTAGAAGAAGGGCATGAATTGATGAGAGAAGTCCACATGGGAGTTTGCGGATCACACATGAATAGGATGATGTTGGCCAAAAAGATACCGTGCCAAGAGTATTTTTAGATGACAATGAAAATAGGTTGCTTCAAGTTTGTGCATATGTGCTAAAAATGTCAAACTCATGCTAACCTTATGCATGCATGCTATCCAAGATTTATAGCATGACTTCACCGCGGCCCTTTTCAATTTGGGGAATTGGTTTTATACAGAAAATAACACCTAAGGCTTTGAACATACATGAATTCATTCTTGTGGCTATCGACTACTTCACAAAATGGGTTGAAGCTGCCTCCTACTCAGTGCTGAAAGAATCTCATACAGCTAAGTTCATTAAGCATAACATTATCTGTCGATGGAGTACCTCACGAGATTGCCTCCGATAATGGTTCTCATTCCAAGGAGAGATTCTCGATCTCTTAAAGAATATTGGAGAATGACACACAAGTCATCTTCCTATAAACCACAAACCAACAGAGCAATTGAAACTGCCAACAAGAATGTAAAGATCTCACAAAAGATGATAGAAGCAAGCAAGGATTGACGATAGAAGTTGCCATTTGCGCTTTGGGGTTACCGAACATCAATCAGGACCTCGACTAAAGCCACACCATATTCTTTGGTCTACGAAATGGAAGCAATTTTGTCGATAAAATTGGAAATTTTGTCTTGAAGAGTAGTGGTTGAATGCAGCATTTTGAAAATAGATTAGAGAAGTGATAGATTTGAAAAGTTGATGTTGTTCGACGAAAAGAGACTCGGAGCACTGTTCCACGTTCAAGGGTACCAGAGGAGAGTCGCATGAGATTTCAACAAGAATTAAGCCTCGAAACATAAAGGAAGTGACCTGGTTATTAAAGAAATCAGGGCTCTAATTTTTTTTATTCAAGGGGTAAGTTTAAGTCTAATTGTGCCGGACCTTATCTTAACAATTCAGGTACATTGCAAAAATAAAAATCAAAAAAATAGTTTTGATAACCCTTAAGAACTAGAAATAGAAAAATTCTCCAATATTAAATTTTACTGAATTCAGTTATTCTCAAAACAAGAAAGGCATGCAAGTCCTAATTTCTTTCTAAGAAAAGCATAACTATGTAAAGTCAAGTATTCCTCCTTTCTGCATCTCCTCCATGTTTTGATCTACATTTCAAACCCTCTCCCATCTAAGTCTTGTAATCATTAGAAAGTCTGCTCTCAAAGTCACCACGAACTAGCATCCTCAACTAAGAAGGCCAAGCCTGCTGATACCGAGTTAAGAAAGGAACCCAATAAGGAGAGTTGTGTATATATGGCTCACATCTACAGCAGGTCTCGTTTGAGCATATCTGAATTAGCGGAGGACACGGTATGAATGGTAGAAGGTGGAAAGTTTTAGGCCTAGAAGCAAAACCCCAGGATGGTTTATAGTAGCAAATGTCATGGATGAAATCTTCCACGAGGGACAACACTAAGAGATATCCTCCCTGGAAAAATTGGGAGAAAAAAAAGGGAGAGCTAAGTAAAAAAATAAAGAGAAAGATAGGGCAAAAGAGTTGAATGAAAAATAGAGAGAAAAATAGAAAAAGTAGAGCTGACCAGAAAACTAGAGAGAAAAAAATAAGAGAGCTTAATGAAAAAACATCTGCAGCAACAAAGCACTGCCAACAAAAAATGAGTCCCTTCTGTATGAAGTGCGTTTAAACGAAACAACATCTAAACGATGCAACGACATCAGGAGAACTAGAGGAACAAAATCCTTTCCCTTCTGAATCTAAAAAGCTATGTCAACTATAACAGATCTTGCCTTGCTGTCCCCAAAAACAAGTTGATAGTGGCTAAGTAAACAGATCAAGAAGGTAAAATGACGCTGGAGTTAAAAAGTGAAGTTAGTAAGGGAGTAGGGAGGTGGAATCTATCCATGATTTGAGCAATGTTAAGGGTTTCATCACAAGAATTAGTGAAGCCTCAAGATTAGAGTAACCATAAAGCAGCATGAGTTTTTTTTTGAGCTTGCAAATGGAGTAGGAACTATAACCATATCTCAATGAGAAATATCGAGTATAGCAAAAAAATCAACAATTATCAGGCACGACTCCTTGTTACCAAAATAAAATACATGAACGTCAAGACCCCAAAGATGAGCAGTGGCTCTCAAAAGATACCAATCTACTCTCATGCTTCTCAAAGTGAAAAGTGCATCTAAGCAAAAGTTGACGAAGTTCTTGTGTTCAACTACAAAGAACTCATTCATCCAAGATGAGAAAGAGTTGTTAAAGAAAAAGACCATGGAGAATAGTGAAAAGACCATGAAGATCTCTATACAGCAGAAAACCAATGGAAGGGGTCCTCTATATTGGGAATGAGATGGGGGAACATAGGATCAATAGATTTTTCATGCCAAAATACACTTATTAAGTCATTATTTAACTCGAGGAATGCACCATACACAGTATTACAAACTTAAGAGACCAGGTCAAAAAGAAAGTATCATTTTGATATGCCAAGTAATAAAAAGAAAACAAACATCTATTCTAAGAGAAGAGTCAGTAATTTCTTGGGATCAGTAAAGTTGAAGTTGGATGATGTTACTGAGTTTATTTTAAGAGAAGAGTCACCTAAAAGAAAAGTGGGTGAAGAGGCCGACATCAGGATCAATTCTGAATGCTGAAGGGAGAGGGAGAATGAACGACAGAAGACATCAGAAGGTTTAGAGAAATCACAGATCGATAATAAAAAATTTGGTGGTTGTTGGAACAGTGGTTAAAAATGGGCACTTCAAGAAAGATTACAAGGCTCTGAGGAAGTAGCATGAAAATACAAATCAAGGGGTAAGAATGATGATGACACATATGTTTTGATTTATGATAGGGACTCCCATAGTGAGTCTTGGATTGTAGACTCTAGAGCCTCATTTTACACTACCCTATGCACGAAAATTCTCATTAACTATGTGCAGGGGAAATTTGACAAAGTATATCTCTGGAATGACGAAACCTATAACATCATTGGGAAGGAAGACATGCATATCACTCAGACAGACAGATCAATTCTAAAGTAAAGGATATTAGATATGTACCTAATCTAACAAGAAATTTAATTTATGTTAGGTTTCAGAATCTGGGGTCGTGACATCTTCCACAGCAAATTCATGGAAGATGAGTTTCGGGTCACTGGTCTTAGCCCATGAAAAAAGGGAGGGAACTTTGTATGTGTCCTCGGGTTCCTATAGTAACAGATCAGTGGCATTAACTGGAGTTAATGCTGGTACTTAGCACAAATGGCTCGGTCACATGAGCAAAAAGGGGATGAAAGTGATGATCTCTAAAGAAAAATTCGAAAAGGGGATGAAAGTGATGATCTCCAAAGAAAAATTATCGGAGTTGCAGTCAATGGACCTAGACTTCTATGAAGATTGTCTTCGAGAAGTAGAGAAAAATCAATTTCGCAAGGACAGCAATAACACTAAAAGTAGAACGAATGGAATTGTTTTCTATGAATGTATGGGGGCAATCTCAAGTACTCTCTTTAAGAGGTTCTTATCATTTTGTCACATTTATTGATGATGCTATGAGAAAACTGTGTTTATTTTTGAAAAAATAAATTCGATGTTTTTGGGATATTCAAAAATTGAAAAGTCTAAGTTGAGAATAAAACATGGTTGAAGCTGATGTGTTTAAAACTAGATAATGACGGTGAGTACCGTAGTAGTGAGTTTGAGAACTATTGTGTGACTAATGAGATTAGGATTATGATTGTTCTGATTAAGCCAAGATAGAATCAGGTGACAGAATGTATGAATAGAATAATCATGGAGCATGCCAGGAGCATGAGGCTGCATGCCTGGTTGCCAAAATCGATCTATGTTGATGCTGTGAATACAACAATTTATCTAATCAATATGGGATCTTTAGTACCTTTGGATGGTGGACTACCAAAAGAAGTGTGGACAGGAAAAGAGGTAACCTTATCCCATGTGCGTATTTTTTTTTTGCTGTATTTTCAATGATCATATAGAGTGTGATAAGAGAAGCAAGCTTAACACTAAGTCTAGGATGTGCGTATTTGTTAGTTGTGGAACTGATAGCTACGGCTATAGACTCTGGGATTATAAAAATATGAAAAATGGTTAGACGAATTTATATTATGTTCAACGAGTTAATTTTGTTAAAAAAAATAGACACGGTCATAAAGAGGTAACTACAGATGGATCAAACTTTGTTGAGTTTAAAGGGATATCTGATAGAGTTTTAAAACCTTGGAATGGGAACATACAGCCAACTTCACAGATGGAGAAATAGACTGCTCTTCTTAGGAGATCCACCAGAGTTAGTAAACATATAATGTGATATTCACCATCTTTCAATTATTTGTTGCTAACAAATAGTTGTGAACTAAAATGTTTTGAAGAAGCATTGCAATTGATACTAGAGAGGAGTGGTAGCATGCTATGGATGATGAGATAGAGTCCCTATTATCAAATCGGACTTTGGGTTCTGTACAATTGCCGAAGGATCAGTCAACTCTATAGAACAAGTGTGTCTACAAACTGATTGAAGAGGCTAATGAAAGTAAAAGGCATGAGGCTCATCTAGTAGTCAAGGGGTTTTAGTAAAAGCTAGGGATATACTACATAGAGATTTTTTCACATGTTAAAATCTCAACCAGCAGATCAATTTTGAGCATAAGGGTAGTGGAGAATCTACACGAGGAGTAATTAGATGTTAAAACTGCTTTTTTTTACGAAGATCCAGATGAGGACATCTATATGGTACAACTATATGAATATGCAGTGGACAGACATGAAAATCTCGTATGCAAACTCAAGAAGAGCTTATATGATTTCAAACAAACCCTGAGGTAGTGGTATAAAAGGTTTGACACTTTATGGTAAGTGCAGATTTAATAGATGTCATGCAGAACACTGTTGTTATTTGAAGAAATTCACTACATCTTATCTTCTACTATTATTGTATGGAGATAACATACTAATTGCAGGGTCTAGTCTAGATGAGATTGAGAATCTCAAGTCATAGTCGTCTAAGGAGGTTTCCATGAATGATTTAGGGGCAGCTAAATAGACTCATGTCATGAAGATCAATTGGGACGAGTAACAGAATGCTGAAGCTCACCCTAGCAGTGTATATTGAAAAGGTGCTAAAATAGTTCGACATGGATGGTGCTAACCAGTTAGCACACCTCTAGCAAACCACTTCAGGATTTCAAAGAATCAGGACGCAGTCAGTGAAGTAAAGCAAAGCAACATGGCCAAGGTATCTTATGCGTCAATTGTAGGTAGCCTGATATACGTCATGACAAGCACGAGACCAGACATTTCTTATGCAATAGAGATGTGAGTAGGTTCATGTTCATTCTAGGTAAGGAGTATTGGGAAGCGATAAAGTGGATTCTAAAAGCATTGAAAACTA
Organism: Heliamphora exappendiculata; assembly: GCA_034768845.1. NCBI lineage: Eukaryota > Viridiplantae > Streptophyta > Magnoliopsida > Ericales > Sarraceniaceae > Heliamphora > Heliamphora exappendiculata. The sequence continues at coordinate 4,916 of JAOTRH010203391.1, read as the reverse complement.
GTAAAATGGAATCTATGGTATCTTAGAGATACTACAGATTATGTATATGTTGGGATGGCTTAGAGACTCAACTATAAGGGTATATAGATTCAAACCTGGCAAGTGACATGACAGTAGGAAAAGTACTATAGGGTATGTGTTTATTTTGGATAATGCAGCAGTTAGTCGGGTATCCAGATTGTTGAAGATTGTGACCATCTTTACCGTAGATAGACAAAGTATGTAGTTGCCGTGGAGGCGTGCAAGGAGTTGATATGACTGAAGAGTTTCTTGATGGAGTGGGTAAGGAATAAGATAAATGTTAACTGTTAACTGTTTAGTGACAGTTAGAGTACTATACATCTAGCAAAGAACTTGGCAATCAATTTAAGAACTTGGTGTGGAGAATATTTACATAAGTGAGAATCCTACATACATGTTCACTAAGGTGGTGACGATGGAGAAACTGAAGCATGTTCTCTGCTTCGATAGGTTTTCAAGCTTAGAAGATGGGAAAAGGCTCATGCTGGTTTTCTTGTTCGGTTTTTTGAGGTGACAGAGGTATCTGGGTATCAAAAAGCTTTGAGTGAATTTACTTCAAGTGGAATATTGTTAAAAGTGAAGAAGATCCACTAAGTACCCAAACAAATTGATCGGTCCTTAGATCAATCGATCGATTTGTCAAAATACTACAAACTGGTCAAGATGGATTGATGGACAGATCGATCAGGATTGATGATCGATCGATCAATATGAGAGACTGTTATGGGACAATTTTATAAAACTCATTAGGGTTGCAGCTGTCGGCATATTTTTTTGTTGTTTTCTCTCAAAGCTTTTAACTCTGTTGATTCTTCTTGTGCTCTTCTAAAGAACTAGTGAAAAAATATGCGACCATGGACATATGCACGATTTTATCGAACCGCGTAAGATTTTTGTATCATGTTCTTGTGCTTGTTTCTTACTCGTTTCTTATAAAAATTTTGTATCATTTTCTTTTACCTGTTTTTTACTCGTTTCTTATAAAAATTTTGTGTCATTTTCTTTTACCTGTTTCTTACTCATTTGGTTGTGCGTGGTTCGTATGGCTGTGAGTGCTGGCTTTTCCACACCCTTCTTCCATTTTTTTTTATTGACTTATAGTCTTAAAGTCATTTGATTTATTGCATTTTAGCTTAAAGTATTTGACTTTTTATTTTTTGACTTTAAACTACTCTTAATTTTTTTTATTTGGCTGAATGTGACTTAAAAAAAACTGCCTTAAAGTCAAATTACCATAACTATATATTTCCCAATTCATATGAAAAGTAACTCACGAAAAGAATAGTTTAAAAAAGGTCAAGACCCGGCCCGTTTAACCTCTTGGGATTTTCTCTTCTAATTCTTGAAAATAAAGTTACATGCAATACACCTATTTATTATGGCAGGCCAACTTTGGCTGTAAATAAATGAAATAATTGCCTAATTCTGAGGGCATTTTTGTCCTTTTATATTTTGGACGAAAGCTAAAGTTTTCTCAGGCCACGCTTTTTATTAATTGTTAAATGACTCTACTAATGAGATTCTACAAATTAGTACAATTATAAGCTTTGTTTTTTAAAAAATAAATAAATAACAATAAATTTATTAATTGAATTAATTCAACCTATTCAACGTTTTGCATGATAAGATGTTGATCTCAAGTTTTCTGAAATACTGCCAAATTTGTTGTAAAAACCTAACGGCAGGTATGTAAATTAAGACCATAAATATGTGATGGAACTTATGGTTTTTTTAGGTTTTATTTTTTTGGCTGCCACTCCTCCTTTGAAGCAAAAGTTTAAAGTGGCAATTCTAAAGAAATATCATGGCATAAGGACAAGGTAATCTTATTCACACACAAAAAGTTTCTAAGCATAGTATTTTTTATTTTTTAAAATTACCTTTATTGATGAAGTCTTAATAATTTTTCCCTCCAAGTCCTTGAGCAAGTCCCCCTATTGACGACCACTGGCTCATAACCCTCCTCAAACCTTCTTGTCATCTCCCCGCACCTTTCGACCTTGCACCATGGTGACCACCCCGAGCTCTCTCTCTCTCTCTCCCTACTTAATTTCGCAATTAAGCTCCCTTTCCCTCTTTTCCTTGGACTGCATCAATGTCTACCCTCCTTTCCTCTCCCTCTTCCTCTCCCTCCCTCTCCCATATTTGAAAAAATCATAAGTTTAGATAAGTTCTATTTTATTATATATTTTGACTTTTATTGTTAGGTAATCAACTTTTGTTGTTTCTAAAAAGAATATGAATAAAATCTTGAGATATAATCACAAATCTCCAAACGCAAACTGAAACACATTTATGTATACAGAATAAATCACAATGATATACGTGATTCGGTATAACCAACCTACGTTCACGAGTGAGAGAGATAATTAATTATAATTGTAGAATACACAATGATGAGATAAAAAATATCTTAATTACAATGTTCCCGACACTCACAATCCGAGCCTTAAAACAAATTTCATACAATCAAATTTATAAAGATTTAATGGTAGGTATGCAAATTAAGATGTATATATGTGATGGAACTTACGGTATTTTTAGGAATTTGTTTGGCTGCCACTACTCCTTTGAAGTAAAAGTTTAAAGTGGCACATTCTAAAGAAATTTCATGGCATAAGGACAAGGTAATTTTATTCACACACTAAAAGTTTCTAAGCACATTATTTTTATTTTGTAAAATTATTATTAATAACAAAGTCTTAATAATTTTTTCGTCCATGTCCTCCAGTGAGTCCCTTTATCGCCGACCACAGGCTCATAACCCTCCCCCAACCCTCTTATTATATCCCTGCACCCTTTGACCTTGCACCATGGCAACTACCCCGAGCTCTCTCTCTCTCTCTCTCTCTCTCTCTCCCCCCTTAATTTTGCAATTATGCCTTTCCCTCTTCTGCTTCAACCGTGTCAATATCTTCCCTCATCTCATCTTCTTCTTCTCCATCTCTCTCCCACATTTGAAAATTGTGAAATTTAATCACTAATTTTCGAACGCAAACTGAATCACATCCACACATACAGAAAAAATCACGCAATAATTTATATATTGTTTGGTACAACTTGCTTATATCCATGTGTGTGAGAGATATTCTATTATAACCGTAGAATGTACAATTACTATACTAAAAATATCCTACAACCCAACACCCACAACATGAGCTTCAAAATAAATTTTATTTCTCCACTCAAGGGTTACTCTCATGCTTCTAATATTTTTTTCGTCTCTCTGTACATATCTATCATTTGATTCAATTCTCCACAAAATCTACTAAAATGAAAAGATCTATATTTATGGGAAAATCCTAAAATCTAGCCGCCATATAATTATAAAACCCTAAATTTTAACCGTTATATAATTATAAAATTTTAATTATATGGATTCGTAAAATACAAGACAAACACCCAATATAAAAAGACTGAAAATACCATTTTTAACCCTGCAAGAGTTAAATAATAATATTACTGTTAGGACTTTGAGTCCATTTAAATTTTGACAATTTTGTTTAATGTAAAATTTCTATGATTGAAGGAATTTAGTTATTTTTGTAATTTCAGATGTAAAATTCCTAATTTGTTTAGGAGTTATAGGATAATTAAAACTCCTGTTGGAGTTAAGAATATCAAAGTATTTGCAGTTTCAATTGTATTAGAATTGTTGTGGTTGGATTAGAATATAATTTTTTAATTTTTTAATTTTTTAAAGAATTCTATTTAAGTTAGGAGACCTAATGTTGTTGGGGGTACTCTTTTGGCTAGACGATTCCTTATAATATCAGAAGACAGAAGTACAATATCAGAAACCCAATGTACAAATATTTAAAGCATGATTTAGCAAAAAAAGTTTTAGTAGAATGCAATCTGCACTTGATAGTTTCAGTTTCACTAAAACTTGGACTGTTTAATTTTTTTGCCTATATAAGGAGACGTACACTAGGCTCAGAAAATATACTTTGAAAACATTGTATCAGATCTTTCAAGTTATATCTTTGAGTGTTTTTTGAGTTTTAAAAAGAACTAATAAAGTTTGTGTTCGACTTAAATAGATTTCTAAGTTTACCGGCAGTGGATTTTGTTGGTGTGAAAGTATCGAAGATTCAATACTTGTGAAGCTTCAAAAATTCGTTACTACGGTGATCGAGTGTAGAACGGTGTATGTAGATTCGATAAAATAGCTTAAGAAGCTTAGAGTGAAGATTCAATCAAAATTTATAAGTGGATGTCTTGTAATTGTTCGATTGTTTAGTACTTGATTACTTTGACTTGGATTAGTCCCATGATTTTTTTACCCAAGTTTTGATTTTTTACGAAAAAAATTGCAAGTGTCTTATTCGTGCGATTGGTTTAATTTTTTTAAGGGTAAATTACACTAATCTCCCCTGAGATTTCTAACAAAAATAGAAACTTTCCATGTGATTTTTAAAATATCACTAACATTTTCATATATTTAATTTTAATATCAAATTAACCCAACCGTTAAAATTTTTAACGAAAATCACCATCATCACCCAAAATCACCTCCAAAACCACCCCACACCCAAAAACCACCGCCCCAAACCTACACCGCTGCCGACCGCCAACTCCTACACCGCTGCCACCGTCGACCCCCACACCGAGAGAGAGAGAGAGAGAGAGAGAGACGTCGGGTCCGACAATGACCACCAACCCCTCATCGCCAATCGCTCACCATCACCGTCGGATCCCTCACTGCCAATCCCTCACCGCCAGTGCCACCAACCCATCACCGCCACCGACGAGAGAGCAAAGGGAGAGAGAGATGGCATAGAGCAGAGAGCAGAGAAAGAGGGACGGGGATGGCAGCAGTGTGGGGGTCGATGGTGTGGAGGTCGGTGGTCGGCGGCAGTGTCAGTTTGGGACGGTGGTTTTGAGGCGTGGGG
>JAOTRH010203380.1:0-11151 GCA_034768845.1 Heliamphora exappendiculata | reverse complement strand
GACTTAAAGTGACTTAAAGTTAAAATTTGGCTTAAAGTTAGGTTGCCAAATGAAGGTTATATATATGTATCAAATATATTATTTAATAATAAATAATTTAATATAATATAAATATTTATCTAATATTGTATTTTAATTCACTACGAATCGGTATAAATTTAACATTTAGAGTTTTTTTATAATGAATTACATTGATTAGTTTGAGAACCCTTTTTTTAAGTTATATTTGAAACTTGAATTAAAGTATAAAAATAAAAAATATAAAATATATATATATAAAATATAAAATTTATTTATTTTAAATGAAATTAGTTATACATCATTACGTATTCTATATATTTTAGAGTACAAACCAATATTAATCAGTACATCTGAAAGACTAGTACGTATTCAATATTTTTTAAATTGCGAATCGATATTAATCTGTATATCTAAAATGAAATAGTACATAACGCTATTTTAATTAGTATAAAATTAAATAATTAATATATTAATTTTATTCTAAATCAACATGCATAGACTGATATGATATAGTACGACATTGATTGATTTGGTGAGTTGACAAGGAGATGGATATTATTGGATAATAATGTGTGTATTAGCTCCTATCTTATTTTTCAGTTCACTCTAGTGAAAAACACCAACCGACAAAGCTAAGTTCATTTGTGTCCAATCATTCCTCCTAAGCTTACCAAAGTAGAAAATTCTTGTTTGGCTGTAATTTTTAAAAATTATATTTAATTTTTATAAAAAAAATGTTAAAATTGAGAATTATTTATCACTACACTGCATCTCACAAGAGAGAAGAACAAAAATATTTTTAAATTGTTTTTAATTATTTTTATTTTTCAATTCCTTTTTTAACATAATTTTCTAAAAATAAATTTTTTAAAATTGCTAACAAATGCATTTTATATATTTTTAAATAGTTTTTTTAAATTAAAAAAAACTACAACCAAACTAGAAGTCACTCCATTCTCCAAGAAATATATATTAATGGAATTACAAATTTTCATTCATATTTGTTTACCATTAGGGTAGGCACTGGCAGATTCAAGAATTTAATATAGTTGAGCCTTGTTTGATAATTGTTGTAAATTGAGCGAAATTAATAGTGATATGAAATTAATCACTTTTAAATTATATTTTATCATCTTTTTTAATAAATTATTATTTGAGGGGGATTAAGTTCTGACCAGAGCCACGTGGAGCACACGTGAAAGGCCATACAGCGCTACAATCCTTTCAACTATTGGCACGCACCTCGGCGTACACAGGCCAGCTTGGAGGGAGAGCCGAGCTATGTGGACAAGGTGTCCGAGGTCCGTCGACCTCGGGACAGGGCGGATCCAGGCAATGGTTTTCGACTCCAAATTCAGAGGGAGTTTAATCCTGACCGTAAAGACGGGGTGCTCGGTGACATGAGGTGGATCACTCGGCACTCATTGCCGAGCAAGACGGACTGTCTGAACCCTGAAGCCGAGCTCAATGATTGGTCTTTAGGATCAATGACTCGTGATACGCGTATTAAAAGAGTGATGTGATGATAAGAGATCAGTAGTGGTTGGACCAGCTCTAGGACTAGGATGTCAAAAAGAGTTGACTTAGCTGAAGGCTAGGTCTGAGTACTAATGGACAGCTTGACATGACAAAAGGCACTTACTGAAAGATCTTGCAGAGAGATCTAATGATGGCACTGATAAGTCACCATCAGGCTATTAATTGGTAAGTATTGATCAGAGAGAGGGGGTACAACCCAACCTGCTCGGGTCGGGTCGGGCCCCAAAAGCGGGTCAAATATATTTCTTCCTATAAATAGCCAGCCAACTTGAAGAAAAAGGTACGCTCACTCTTACCTAGCCAAAACTCTATTAAAACTCTCTCTCAAGTTCTTTCTCTCTAACCTTTGCCTGACTTAATCGTCGAAGGGTCCACCAGTATAAAGCCACTAACGGGCATCTCACTCCTTTCTTGTGCAGGCGTACACGTGGAATCATTCCCTGACACCTCAACCATCTTGGACGGGACCAGTAGATCCCAATCCTTGTCCTCTACAATTTGGCGCCATCTGTGGGAATCACTAGAACGCCTCCATGCCTAGTCAAAAAAACCACATTCATGAAGAGCTGAGAAAGCACTGCGCACCACGCAGAAGCATCGCATGCGACTCATCGTAGAAGAGGACACCCTGTGCCTTCTGAGGTTCATGTTGGTGGAGCCATAGTCAACCAAAGGAGAGAACGGACCCACGTTGGGAGTTCTTAAGAAACAACACCTTTTGAGGGGGACTATCCCCCACGTTATACCATGTAGCAAATACTCTAGGGGTATTAAGACAAGCTGAATAGGAGGGACCAGCAGCTGGTCAGGCTCCAGCAAGAGCTCCACAAAATGAGGGCTCAAGTGAACCGGTGCTCGCCAGGAGTCTGGGCCGAATACGAGCAGTCCAACCATGAGAGGTCCAACAGGGATCAGGAAGGGGAGTTGTTCGGCCTCAAGCAAGCCGTAGCTCAAGGATAGATCCTTGACTTGATCGACGTGAAGAGAATTTTGAGAGGAGTCGCGTCTCAGGCTCTAAAAGGAGGAGACAGGGGCAGGCACAGACCTCTAGCAACACCCATACACCAGCCATGCGCCGTCATTAGCAGTAACAGTAGGCTGGCCAGGAGATCAGGCGTGCGGAGGAGAAGAAAGAGCTCAAGCAGTGGCTGAACCTCCAGCTCGAGGGAAGATTATAGCCGGGCACATGGAGGTCGGCTCAGGACGTGGCTCAGAGGGTGCTAGAGCAAATATCTGTCTCCCCATTTACAAGGGAGGTGGATGGAGCAGATCTACCCAAAAAATTTTAAACCCCTAAGTTCAACCTCTATGATGGGAAAACTGACCCTATGGGTCATATTCGGCATTTCAGGCAGATGATGGCGCTCTGGAGAGGAAATGATGCTCTGATGTGCAGGATCTTTTCGTCTAGCTTAGGCGAGGTAGCTCTGCGTTGGTTTGATAAACTCCCACCTGGGTTGGTTGGAAGTTTGAGACAGCTCGCTGAGTTATTTGCGATAAGATTCATTACGAACAGTCGTCAGCCCATGGAGATTGACTCTCTGCTCAGCTTGAGGAAAGCTGAAAATGAAAGCTTGAGATCCTATGCTCGACGTTACTATGAGACCTTTAATGAAATTGATGATTACAATGAGAAGCTTGGCATAGCCTCTTTTAAGCTAGAGTTGGACAAAACCCACAAATTGAGGCATTCATTAACTAAAAGGCCTTCCTAGGGCATGGCCGAGTTGATGTTGATAATCGAGCAAAACTCTAAAGTCAAGGAGGATATGGGAGGCGTGAGTAATGAAATACCCGCCCAGGAAGCGCATAAAGGATCCTGATCGAAAAAGAAGGAGAACAAGAAGGCCAAGAAAAAGCCTGATCGGGAAAAGGAGCGCGAGAGGCCAAACGGAGTATATGAAGTGGTCAATACCGTGTTCAATGAGCCAATTCACAAGCTTCTCAACCAAATTAAAGATAAACCATAGTTGTTCTGGCCACCAAAGATGTTCACTAATCCCAGCAAACGAGATGAGAAGAAACACTATGCTTACTACAGAGAGCACAGGCACTTCACAGACCGTTGTCAGACCTTTAAGCGGTTCTTGGAGGAGCAGGTGAAGGCAGGTAACCTCAGACAGTACATTGACAAAGAGAAGACCTGGGATGAGCAACATGCTAAAGTCGAGCAAGATAGGGGAACTGAGGAACCCATGGGAATTATCAATGTCATACATGCAGCCCTTAGGCCGGAGACGTCGAATGAGGTAAGGGGTGAAAGCCGAAAGATGGCACATCGACGTGAGGTTATGCAGACCCAGCTCGGGCAGGGTGGTCCGGGAAAAAGAAAGTCTCCGAGCAGTGAGTTCTTGGCAGGAGACGTGACTTTCACTAATGCCGACCTGGAAGGAGTTGAACACCCGTACAACGATGCACTCGTTATAACCCTCCGGATTAAGAGGTGTGACGTGAAGCGTATCTTGGTCGACCAAGGAAGCTCGGCAGAGGTGATGTATGTTGACCTTTTCCACAAGTTAAGGCTCAAGAAAGAGGATTTGTTGAAATGTCGCACCTCGTTGGTCGGCTTCAACGATCATCCCGTCCTACCAATGGGGAGAATCACACACTCGGTCAGGGCAAGCTTCGAGCTTAAGAATATTAAATTTTTGGTGGTAGATGTGTCGTCCCCCTACAATGCTATAATGGGGAGGACTTGGCTTCACCAGCTTAAGGCCATCCCCTCAGCATATCATCAAGTCCTGAACTTTCCAATTGCTAGGGGTGTGGAAACAATTCGGGGAGATCAAACGGTGGCCAGGCAATGTTTTATGGCTACTATCCGAGGAAAAATAGGCTCGTCTGACGATGAACAGATGTGTATGATTGAGGTTCAAGACAGGCCACTCCTTGATGATGTTGGGAGAGCACCAACAGAAAAGGTTGTAGAGCCATTGAAGAAGATTATGTTGAATGAAGACGACCCTGATCGTTTCTTTCTGCTCGGATCCCATATGGCCGAGCAAGAGGAAACCAACCTGGTGAGCTTCCTCAGATCAAATGTGGAAGTATTCGCCTGGACTCCCTATGAAATGCCAGTATCAACCCAGAAGTAATGCAGCACAAACTGAACATGGATCCCACACACAAGTCGATAGTCCAGCGCGGGAGGAGGTCTTCGACTCAACACGCGGAAGCCATTGCAGAGGAGGTTGAAAAGTTGCTCGAGGCTGGGGCAATAAGGGAAGTACAGTACCCTCAATGGCTGTCCAACACTGTAGTTGTTAAGAAGAAGAATGGGAAGTAGAGGGTCTATGTTGATTTCACTTACCTAAATAAAGCCTGCCCTAAAGATTTGTTCCCACTTCCCAAGATTGATCATCTAGTGCACTCGGCAGCCCGGCACGGAACCATGAGTTTCTTGGATGCGTATAGGGGCTACCAGCAGATAGCTTTGAGCCCAGATGATCAAGCGAAAACCAGTTTCATCACCCCCAGAGGATTATATTGTTACAAGGTCATGCCCTTTGGCTTGAAGAATGCTGGGGCAACCTACCAGAGGCTTGTGATTAAGATATTCCAACCTATGCTAGGTCGGAGTATCGAAGTTTACATTGATGATATGGTAGTCAAGACCGAGCAAGAGCAAGATCATTTAGCCAACCTGAGCAGCGTGTTTGAGGTGCTAAAAACCTATAAAGTGAGGCTCAATGCGTCAAAATGTGCATTCAGCGTACAATTGGGCAAGTTTTTGGGGCACTTGAGCAGCAGGAAAGGGATCGAGGCAGATCTCGACCAGATCGCGGCAATTCAGAACATACAACCCCCGCAAACAGTAAGAGAGATACAGCGACTGACATGGAAGGCAGCTGCTCTGAACAAATTCATCTGCAGATCATGAAATAAGTGCCATCTTTTCTTTCAGTTGTTAAAGAGGGGCAAACATTTTGTCTGAGGGGAGGAGTGTGCTCAGGTGCTCCAAAAATGGAAAGAGTACCTGAGCTCGGCTCCTCTTCTGTCTAAGCCCTTATTTGGGGAGGAGTTATATATGTATCTTGCAGTGTCCGAACATTTTTCTAGCACCGTCTTGGTCAGGCTCAACATTGCCGAGTAACTCCCAATATACTATGTCAGCCATACCTTCCTCGACGCCGAGACTAGATATTTTCTCTTAGAAAAGTTAGCACTGGCTCTGGTCATGGCATCTCTAAAGCTGGCCCAGTACTTCCAAGCGCACAAAATCATTGTTTTGACTGCACACCCGCTTAAAGCCTTACTAGGCCGAGCTGACTTCTCTGGAAGAATTGCCAAGCGGGGAGTGGAGCTCGGGAAATACGACATCGAGTTTCGACCAAGAATGGTGATTAAGGGGTAGGTCTTAGCAGACTTTATAGCAGAATTCTCCAGACCTAGCTCGCTAGTCAGTTTGGCCTCAACCATGCTCGAGCCCGAACTTGGGGGAGGATGGCCAAGTAGGAACAAGTGGGGAATCCAAGGCCACGGTACCAATGCAAAAGTGGAGGTTATTCACCAATGGCGCTTCAAATCAGAAAGACTCTAGAGCAGGGGTGGTCCTCGTCTCCCCAGAAGGATCAGTAATAGAACATTCCATCATATTGGGATTCCCAGCATCCAGTAATGAAGCTGAGTACGAAGCGTTGCTCACGGGACTTAGGAGTGTTGAGCTCCTGGGCATCAGAAAGTTAAAAAAAAAATTGTGATTCCCAACTAGTGGTCAACCAAATGACTGGGCAGTACAATGCAGGAGATGACAGGATGGCTGCCTATCTTTCTATAGCACTCAAGCTGATTAAGGGGTTCGAGGAGGTACAAGTCGAGCAGGTCAGTAGAGAAGGAAATTCCCATGCCGATGCTCTAGCAACTCTGGCCTCGGCGATCGAGTTTGGGCTAAGAAGGACAGTGGAGATCCAGAAGCAAGAGAACTCCATCATTGAAATGAGTGCTCAGCACGTTTATGCCATTGAAGATAACCAAGAGCCGAGCTTGATGGACCCCATCGTCAGGTTCCTCAACAACGGCCAACTCTCCGAGGACAAGAAGGAAGCACACAAGATCAGACACAAATCTGCATGTTTTTTGCTATCTCCTAAGGGTCAGCTATACAGAAGATCTTTCTCTGGACCCTATCTATCGTGTGTGCACCCGAACAAAGTCCAGGACTTCCTGTTCGAGCTCCATAAAGGGATATGTGGAGGTCATACTAGGAGGAGATCTATGGCGCACCGAGCAATAAGCTAGGGATATTAGTAGCCCTACATGCAGAAAGATGCCCAAGTATATTCACAGAAATGCAAAAAGTGTTAGAGGTTTGCACCCTTGCACAGGCAACCAGCCGAGGAGCTTAGCCTAATCACCAGCCCATAGCCTTTTGCTCCATGGGGACTGGATATTGTTGGGCCATTGCCTATGGCACCCGGCAATAAAAAATTCCTAATAGTAGCTACATATTATTTTTTCAAGTAGGTGGAGGCTAAGCTCTTAGCCAATATTAGAGATATAGACGCGTAGAAGTTTTTATGGAAGAACATCATCACCAGGTTTGGTATTCCGCATGCCATAATTGCAAACAATGGGAAGCAGTTCGACAGTAATTTGTTCAAAAAATTCTGCTCGGGCCTAGGTATAAAGAATTACTTCTCGACACCCTCATTCCCTCAGAGCAACGGCTAAGAAGAAATCTCGAACAGGACACTGCTATCATGGTTGAAGAGAAGATTGGAGAAAGTACAAGGAAAATGGGTGGACGAGCTCCCCTCGATGCTATAGGCCTACGAACAACTCCAAGAAGTTCGACATGGGGGACATCATTTTCCATGGCCTATGGCTTGGAAGCAATACTCCCTTTAGAGGTCGGGCTACCTACAATTAGAACTGACGCCTTCGAGTCCGGGAATAACTGCCTCACTATTGCTCGGGACCTGGACTTAGCCGAGAAAAAAAGAGAGCATGCCCTGGTCAAGCTGGCATCTTACCACCAACAACTTGCAAAATTCTATAACATACGAGTTAACCAGAGGAGCTTCCAGATCGGCGAATTGGTGCTCAGGAAGCTCCTTCTCAACACAAAGGAACCCCTTGATGGCAAGTTGGGTCCGACCTGGGAAGGCTCGTACATAGTTGCATTAGTTACAGGCACGGGAGCATACAGACTTGAAGATTTAGAAGGAAAACAGATCCCTAGACCGGGGAACGCACAGAATTTAAGAAAGCTTTATCATTGAAACTTCAATTGTGTATTTGTTTGGGATAATGAATGAAGAGACTGTTTTCAAAAGTTTGTGCGTGATTAAGAAAGTCCTAGCCTGGCAAGGCAATAAATGTCCCAGATGACTTTGAGTCATGCTTGGGCAAGAAAGTCTTAGCCTGGCTAGGCAATAAAAGTCCCAGATGGCTTCGAGTCATGCTTGAGCAAGAAAGTTCTAGCTTGGCTAGGCAGTAAAAGTCCCAGATGGAGTCATGCTTGAGCAAGAAAGTTCTAGCTTGGCTAGGCAGTAAAAGTCCCAGATGACTTCGAGTCATGCCTGGGCAAGAAAGTCTTAGCCTAGCTAGGCAGTAGAAGTCCTAGATGACTTCGAGTCATGCCTGGGAAAGAAAGTTCTAGCCTGGCTAGGCAGTAAAAGTCCCAAATGACTTCGAATCATGCCTGGGCAAGAAATTCTTAGCCTGGCTAGGCAGTAGAAGTCCTAGATGACTTCGAGTCATGCCTGAGCAAGAAAGTCCTAGCCTGGCTAGGCAGTAAAAGTCCCAGCTGAAAGACCCAGTTCGACTAAACAGCATCAGTATGATCGAGCAGAAAAAACCTAAGCCGGCCTTGAATCACTTGGTAATTTTGAGATTTCTACATTTTATTTCTGGGTCATAAGTGGTCTTGCTTGACAAATCGTATGGTTTAGCTGGCTAGGACCAAAAGGAACATCTTTAGGCCAAGGCGTCGTTGCTCGGCCATATACTGCATAGCCCGAACTAGTTCCAAGTGTACGGGTATCGTTGCGAAGCAAAATGAGCATAAAAAATGAGCAGAGTTCTAGCTCGGCTAGAACTATCCAAACTGGACAAATAGTAAAATTCAAGCCGACCTTTAGTCACTTGTAATTTTTGAGATTTCTACATCTATGCCCAACTGCACATACTATTTAGCTCGGATGAAGATACGTGTAGCTTGACTGCCCAACCTCACCTAGTAGTGTGAGGTCGAGCTTCATATACTTGCATGAAAAATGAAACTAAGACAAAAACAATTCCAAGACATCCACAGGGATTGAACAACAATATTTCATTAATTAAAAATGAGTACAGAGCTGGGAGCATGCCAACCTCACAAGAGAGACGAGGCCATGCAATGCGAACTTGAAAAATTTGAAGATAAAAAACAAAAGTAAGCAAAAGCAGTGCCAGAGTAGGTCCACCTATTCTTGTTCACCCTGCATCGGGACCACCTCTTCATCCTCTGTCGCCTGATCCTCTCCTTCCCGGGCATTGACTTCCTTAGGCACGGGATCCTCCTCGAGCATAAGAACCACCGTGGCATTGGTTACCGAAGTCCCAGGTGCCAGCCACAATGGCTCTAGCTCTTCAAATTCAACTCCGTGCACGGTCTCCTCTGCTGGGGGTGGGAGAGGCACTTCGATGTCCTGAGCTGGCAGCAGCGGAGGGTCAACTTGAACAATGGAGATGGGTACAACCTCCACTACAGGGCCCGGAAGAATGGCAAAGCCGATCAGATGAGCGAGTTGGTTAGGGAATGGAATCGTGGGCTGGATCCACGGGACATTTATGCGCAGTCCGGAATCAGAGCCCACGAGCGTAGCATTGAGGGCCGAATCCCACCCCATCTTGAACAGCGAATTATGCATGCTCATCACCTGGGCTTCATAGATATCCCTCGCTCGGTTGAAGCCCTCGTTGAACCGCTCTTTATGTATCAGGGCATTGGTAGCTCTTAATCCGGAGTTCTCCTACTCGAGTGCAGCTTTTGCCTTCGACACCGCCTCCAACTCCCCAATCACGGAGGCAAGGTTTAATTTTTGCTCCTTGACCGAATCTAAGGCACGGGTGGTCCGGATCTCGGCGTCTTCCTTGGCCTTTGAGACCTCGCCGATCTAAGCTTGAAGGACCTTGATATCCTCCTTGAGCTTTTGGACCTCGACGTCAAGCATGCCGTATTTTTCCTGGAGTTGGCTGCATCGAGCGGTAGCTTCCATCCCCATTTGGGGGCCCTACTTAGCAGTAAAGATAAGTTAAAAAAACAAAAGAGGAACATGAGTTTAAGAAATATGTTGCTAATAATGAGCTCGGTCCTTATCGTAATGAGGTACTGAGCAACCTGCTTGGTCAGCCAGTAGGATGGGATGGCTGCGTATGATTCCTTGTCTTTTTGGAGACACATGCTCTTGGCCAGGGCCCAAGCCACATGGTGGATTTCCTGCACTGAGTCTTGAGTGGAAAGGGCCTTTCCACGATAGGATGGAGAGAGGACAAGAGGTACCTCCACCGTTGGTGTTGCGCCCTCAGCTCGGCTAGGAGTAGGAAGAGGGACAGAAGTCTCAACGTGGCAGCTACCTCCCACTCGGCCACCTCAGACGTTGAGCTCCTCCTCCTAGAGGTTCGTGGTGGAGCCAGAGGGGCTGAGACCGTGGCTGTGGAGGGAAGCATTGTGATCGGCTGGCTTCACGAATGGTACGGCTGGTTAAACTAGAGGACGGTCTGCTGCTTATTGCTTTGGAATGAAGCCTCAGTGCTCTGGCCCCCCTCTACTCCCTCAATGGGTTCGAGTCTATGACCGAGTTCCTCAGGTCAGATTGGAACTCCGTTGAACAACCTCTTGAAAGAGCGGACTTCCTTATCCCAGTCGAGCACACGCCAGAGATGATCCAATTTGCACGGCCATCTCTTCGATCCTTTTTGTCCTTGATGGCCGTAGTATTGCAGTAAGCACCTGAAAAAGGAATATATTTGTCCCGATCGGATGTAAAGTAATAAATGAAGTTGAAGGGGAAGGGGGAGGAGCTCAGATACCTGGAGATCCCAGCCTGGTCGTGCATAGTCGTGACTGGGGATCTTCATTTCTAGGGGCGAGCTGCCAATTCCCCCCGACCATGACAAAATCTTCCAAATCTCCTTTGTGGGAGTTCTTTTGCTCGTGGACGATACTCCTGCCCTCCTTGGCCTTGAGATAGTATTTGTTCTGGCCCCTAAACGTTTCAAATATGGAGTAGCAATACTAAAGCTCCCGAACACTGAGGTCGATGCCCATGGCTTGATTCAATAGAGCTACCCCCATCAGAATAGAGAAGACGTTCGGGGTGAGCTGCGCGGGGCAGAGCTTGTAGAAGGCAAGAGCTTCCCTCACGATGCTTGGGAGGGGGAACTCCAACCTGGACTCCAGTCTGGCAACCAAGGGGAATACGACAGCCCCAGGCTCACTGGTAGTCCTGGTTTCATTTGCACTTGCTTGACGAATTGATACGTCATCAGGGATGGCCCTACCTCGACGAAGCTCGGCCAAAGCCTCAAGAGTATCAACGAATCGAACAAGTCGCCCCATTTCGTCTTAGAGGTTAAAAAAAGAGTGAAGTTATTAGATACATGCAT
>JAOTRH010203369.1:0-11151 GCA_034768845.1 Heliamphora exappendiculata | reverse complement strand
CCTCAAGCTACCACCACACAACTGAGAAACAAATGCATACAGGAAGCTAAACATGATACCAAAGAGGCGTTCTCCCATTATATGATTGTA
Source organism: Heliamphora exappendiculata (assembly GCA_034768845.1). NCBI lineage: Eukaryota > Viridiplantae > Streptophyta > Magnoliopsida > Ericales > Sarraceniaceae > Heliamphora > Heliamphora exappendiculata. The sequence continues at coordinate 11,061 of JAOTRH010203369.1, read as the reverse complement.
TTAGAAGTTACATCCATCCCATGCTGCAGTTTGGTATTTGCCACAGGGAACATTTTCAAAACATTTTCCTTTTTGGTTTAGTGTCAGAAGGCAAACTTCTAGGAAGGCTCCGTGTTTTTGGGTCTAACGCCAAGGGAGTAAAGCGTGTGTACAGGAAAACAAACAGGCAAGCACGTGTACTTAAAATATAGATTTAGTATTTCCCCTTTTGCAAGCAGCATGCTTTATCAGCATTTACCTTTTCTCATATTCCAGTGACACATTACATGTCAAGATATAACAGTTCTCTGCTCTTCGCTTCATGTCAGGATGTCTTGAACCATGATCCAGGACAAGACCCTTGACCTAGAAAACAAAAAGAACAACATAAGAAACGGAGGGTAGTACCCCTTTCTAGTTATCCCCCACCACCAATGCAAAAGGGCACAACCATACATGCACTAGATGGCATCATACCCATTATATATTATATATAAAACACACTTCTAATGGACACAAACAAGCGATACGAACTCGCTAGCACGTTAATTTTCAAAACATGCGAGACAAGGCACATTTGGGACGTGTTAAGATTTTATATTTTTACATACATTATCGGTCAAATATATCGCTAATAAAATTAAAAAGACCTATATTTCATGTTATAAATGTTCAAAAATATATTTAGTGTAAATAATTTGTGTTTCGAATAATATAAAACATTATTAGTAAGAAAAAAACTCATCACAAAGGACATGTTCGGGGAGTTCAATATGTAACGTTGAATTGTCGGTCAAGTGTCGAAAAAGTGGATGGCGTTATAAATTTAATTTTTTTAATTAAGACACATTTAAAAAGTGTCAAATGCGAATTTAGGAGTGTCGTGTCCGACATGACATGCCTCATTCATAGAAGTGTATGTGCTATTTAGGGGGAACAACTTGCCATAAGCATGCCCCGCAATTATTAAAGAGATAGAAGCACCAAGGCGTCAAAGGTCTCCTGATGCCGAGGCACAAGGCATAAGATGATGCATGAGCTATTGAAGCGGGGCACACAGTATAGGGAAAAAAATAGCAAAAATAATTTGAACAATTGATTCATAATTCAACAAAGAAAAATTGAAAATTCGCATGTTATAAACATTAAGATAAATGAGTTTAAGGAGTATCTAACATTCTAGAAGCCATAAAATATCTACCAAATGCTATTTATTTAACATTTTTCTTAGATAAGTACTAAATAATCAAATCCAACAAAAATTAGATGTACGTAAAATATGTACTTTAGCCTAAAATTCCACCACCAAATGAATCTGTAGCATCCAAACCAAAAATCTACAATAGCACAAAAGACTTACAAACTTATCATAATAAAATAAAAGGGTAAAAAGGTTCAAATAGCACAAAAGACTTACAAACTTAGGCGCTAGCTTTTAACAACTATGGCATGCCCATTTAAAATGGTTTTCTGAAGACAATATTACCATACACTTGGGGCTTTCTATTAAAACTACTGGCAGCTGAAAGAAGGTAGGAGCTTAAGCAGATTGATAATCACATTATCATTTGTAGTTCTACCCATGTGGATCTCCAACACAAGCATTCACCGTCTATTGATGTTATTCCTTATATGTTGTTTAACACGAGTAATTATTCGGTGCCCTCGAAGTACTATGTAACAAGTCTACGTGGTGCTCCCATGGTCTCACCCAATATGGTGACAACAAATTTTACGGTAGAGGCATGATAACTCACTTTCGTTAAGAGGTTAGGAGACAATAAGTGACCCACATTATGTAGGTTATGATCATTTATTTGCCGAGAATACCACATAACATCGCTTACATGGTACTCCGGGAGTACTTAATAAATTGTCGTTTAACGGTTTAAAAGCACTAAAAACAAGGAAAAGAAGTTGTCTCTAAGTTATAGCATGGATTCCATTTCATCCTTGGGTGCAAATTCTGAAAGTTTTTAAGGTGTGGATTCCAAATGGCTTGTTACTGGTTGTATTACTTCAATTTAAAAGATATTGAGTCAATTTTGGTTGGGTTTGGTGCTTCGAATTTACGAATTTTTAAAGTATACTCTCGGGATAGTGTCTGCTCGAGTGGTCTAAGATCGCTCGGGAAGTCCGCCGCGGAACAGAAATTTCGCAAAGTCTACTAGGGCTGCGTGGGTTAAGGTTTTAACCTATTTTTGAGTCTTATATAAATGGTTTTATGTTGTGAAAACCCTATAACATTTAATACACAGTGTGGGGCTCATATTTATAAATCAAAGAGTGTAGAAAGGCAATGAGAGTCTCAATTTAAGGCTATACACATTTTGAGATTGAGAGTGAATCTTGTAATCCATATTTGCATATAATGGGTTGATTGTTTTTTCTCCCGTGGAAGTAGGCACTCAGCCGAACCACGTGCAATTTTGCGTTCTTAATTGTTCTTGTTTTTTGATTTTGCTATGGTGGATTGAACCCTACGTGGGATTCCGTTTGGTTGCTCAAATCAGTTGATCTTGATCTTTTGGGGATTTGTGACTTAAAGTCCCAACACTTTTATAGGGGTTAAATCACAAATGTGAGAAGTCAAAGCTAGTTTTTTTTTAATCGACAAGAAAATAAGTTTATTAAACTAAAGAGATAAAGACAAAAGTGGGAGGACAAGAAGACAACCAAAAATAGTGGGAAAAGAAAAAAAATCTCATGCTGACCAAATAGCTCTCCACTCTCTAATTAATAAAAGGAGACATATAATAGATCTTATTAACCCAAAAAATAAGTCATATAATAGATCTTATTAACCCAAGCTCTTGAAGTCCTCACTTTTTTCTCTTAAAATTCTAGCATTCCTTTCCAACCATAAGACCCAAAGAATTGCACATGCAACACATCTCAATTGGGCCCAAAATTGTCATTGGAGCCAAGTCGTCTAAAGTTGATGCATAGCATACCATAAAGATAACGACATAGAACAATGCAAAAATAAATGATAAATAAAAAAGGCTAATTGTGAATAACAAATTATTACATAAGTGACATATATACATAAATATGTATATTTATGACAGCTCTTGACTAAAAGGTTGATCAATAGCAAGAAAATATTATATATTCACAAGGCTCTGTTACAGATTATATTCTGTATAACATGCAAGATCTGTTGCACTCTAAAACTATATTGTTGGCAGAATACATTAACATGGACTATTGCGATCCAAAAATAAAAAGTATTTATTTATAACATACAAAGATCTGTTGCACTCTAACAGATGTAGAATACATTAACATGGACCGTTGCAATCCGAAAGTCAAATAAAGAGATGCACGGACAGAGAGAATTTGAAATGCATGTCAACAGAAAAGAATATAGACCTACCAAATGGGTATCTACATCAAATTTATGGCGCATGTGCATAATCTCAACCATAAACAGATCAATAGCTTCCTCAGGCTTTCGAATACAAAGTACCTATCAAATCCAAGGCATAAATATTTCAAAATACAAAACATAAAAACATCCACAAATTGTAGATTAGTAATGCAAGTCTACTGAATGGAGTAGTAGCTAGAAATATAAACTACATGCATAAATAACTACACAAGTACATGCTCGCCAAAATGCTCGTGACAAAAATCACTTTTTCTAGCTATGTAGGAAGTAGAAGTACCAGGAGCACTTACCGCATTTACAACTATGTCGGTCAATTGATCTGCCAGTGCTTCATACAACTGCACAAGAAAATAAAACATGAAATCGTATAAAATGTAGAACAACATGGAAGTTATTAAACCGCATGGGGGAAGGAAGGGAGGGGGAAAATGAAGATAATAAGTCAAATTACCTTTGTTCTTAATGTTGTTCTTGCTACCATTTTCAGTATCTCTTTATCAGGTTCATCGCCCATCACTACAAGGGTCTTGAACTTCTCAAGAAATTGCAATGTTGCTTTTTTTGCAACTTCAAACCCATCAACTAGAACACGTGGATGCATCCCTGACAAAAACATTTCTCTTTGTATAGAAGAACAAGCAAGGGCAAAGCAAGGACATAAAAATACCTACCACACTTGGCACTACCCTACAAAACTGGCCTTCAAGCATTCATATTTTCACAAGCAAAAAAGATAGTGAAACATGAAGATTTGCCTGTCAAACCAACATTCTAAACGACAACAGAAACCTCGGCAAAATATATCCGTCCAACCCACTAACTTCGTAAACAAACAAAAAAAGAGGGCAAAACCAGAACATAGTTAGTAATTCAAATGACCAGGTACCAGATTGGGTAATTTGATTAGAAGTTCCACTATCATACATACTTGGCAGGGTTGTGACATGGCAGAATTGTAAGATGCCCCATTTAACGTGAGCAAAATCAGCACATGACATGGGGGTATTACTAACCTTCATCAATATAACGTTCAGATTGTTTCATAAGCTCGCCAATGAAGATGACAGTGGAAGTTGTTCCATCCCCACTAATATCATCTTGGGCAACAGCAGTCCTTGCTATCATAATTGCAGTAGGATTCTGAATTTGCTTCAAACATAAATAAATTCTCCATTACACCAATAATAAGCCACAAATTCAAACACTACTACCGAACTATGGAAAAATAAATAAATAAATAGCACAATCTCAACTAAGTTTGTCAACGCCATACTCCTTTCTCTTTTTTACCCTTCAACTATTACTATATGTTCTGATCAACTAGAATAGCTTACAATTGAAACTTATACACGTCGATTGTCAGTTTATCACATAAAATAGAACAATTCCACTTAACACAAGGTGAAAATGAAATTAAACAATAAAATAATCCCAAAAAAAATTGCAGAAATATAGGAACTCTTTGCACCCTTTTTCTTCCACCAAACAACTAATTTTAACCATCAAATACTGTATCTACTACTACTCAAATCCCTATAGACACTTCATTAGAGCTCCATTTTCAACCATAACAATCGCTCACGTATATATACTTACAGACTGGTTGGGATGTCTGAAAAAACTTGGCTTTTTTTATAATTAGTTTTTTTAGGAAAACAAAGGAAGAAAAGGTTATATCGTTTGGGATGATTTGTTTATGGTAGCTTTTTTGTTTTTTGCTTTTTATTAAAATATATAATATGCCCTTACTTTTTGCTTTTAAGCTATGGTGTGTAATAGCAACACCTTTTTTTATTTTTAAGAGTAAAGTTGACTTTTTTTATTGAGGTTGTTACAGTTATTTCATTCAAAAAAAGATTGTTTGGGGGTGTGTATATGCTTCCTTTCTTGAAAACTGAAAGTGAGAAAAAAAAAAGGTACTGGACTTGCAGCTTATCAGGGGATAAATTTGAAATATCCGTAATGCAATCATTCATATGCACGCATAAATCCCGACAGACACATAAGTCACCCGCATTTACACACAATGGAATAGACAATAGGCAAATACCAACAAAAAAAAAAGCGAGCTTCAAACCAGCTAATCGAATAGAACACAAATCTAGGGTTTCCAGGGGGAAAATAGTGAGAGTACAGAAACAAACCATTTCTTTCAAGAGTGTGTTACCATCTTTAGTTAGTTTAATGTCCCCGGCTCCTCCAACAAGCCTAGAAACACGGAGAAAATGAAGTAAAATGAGATAAGGACTACTAAATTTATAGAATGTGAAGTCGAAATATCAAAGAACTCACATCTTGATGGTGCCTTTGGGCCCAAGGTTGGTCTTGAGGACGTCTTGCAAGCCCTTGGCGGCATTGATGTTCATGTGCAGAGCAGCAGATTTGTTGAGTACTTCCGCGTTCGGATTCAAGACTCGAAGAGACATTTTCGCTGCTGAGACGCACGAGGATCAAGCAAATGATAACAAGAGTAACGAGGAACGGAGTCTATTGTCCATGTATACATGCACGATATATGAAAATGAGGACGTATGAGTGGCGAGAAGGAGAAGTTACCCGCGAACACTTGGACAGAGTGCAGATGGGGGGGGCCGAAGTCGCTGCTTCGGGAAGTAGGGAGAGCCTGGGTTTAGGTCTTCTTGTTTAATGAATATTGCATGTATATATAGCAAGATATAATATTTTATTTAACAATTGTGTAAATGTGAAACATTTAATCGTTGAAATAAAATAATTTTGCTCTTTCATTTTATTCTCTGTCTTTTTTTATATTTTTTTTTATAAAAAACAAATAGCCCATTTGATTATTAGCAAAAAATATAAAAGAAAAAAATAAAATAAATTATTGCATTTTCTCTCTTTTTTTTGAATTAATAAGTGAGAAAAAAATATTTTTTCTCATAATTTATTTAGATAGATTTTATTAAAAAAATGCAAAACAATACTAGCAATTTTACGAAAATAACTTTTAAATTTTTAAGAATTTTTTATTTTTTCTTATTTTAGATAGCCTAAGTAATAAAAAAAAGTAGGTAATCACCTATGATTTTTGCTCTCAAAATTTCCATAATTTTGAGAGATTTAAAAATAGAAATTTCAAAAAATAATACTATCTATATCCATTTCTCTCTGATTTCCTTCGTTTTCTTTCCTCGTTTTTAAACCAAACTGATTAGTGAAAAAATAATTTTATTTCTTTTTTTTCTATTCAAATCACTAAAACCTAATGAGCTGTAAATGAATATTCATTTTTAATACTTCTACTTTTACTAATCCCATAAAAAAAGTAATATAGTTTTTACTTTTTTTTTTACATCCATAAGTTAAAAACTAATAAATTATATTTTTAATCAAATACCTTAATTTCGCATTATTTATTCTCTTGCATTCGGATCTTTTCTATTTTTTAAAAAAATTTGTGCTTCTTTATTTCTTTATTACAGTGTCTGCATTGGGTCCATTTCAATAAGTCTTCATTTTTTTATTAAAGTGTTTATGGTGGATATATTTTAATCGTTCCAACAATTTATGTTATAAAGCTTATTGAAATATATATTCTTGTAAAAAAAATAAATTGATTGAATATCGATAATTGTATAATTAGATCATATTGATAGTGAAAAAAAATTACGATATACACAAAAAATCATACTTGTTTGTTTTATTTTAAGATTAATGTTACTCACAATAATGTAGGGTTACAAATATTTAATTATTTTGACTTTTTTTATTAAACCTATTTTTTTTAAATCTCTTGTTATATTACTGATCACTGGTTAATCATTTACTTTATTTCTTTCATTTCTATGCGTTATTATTGGTTTTGCTACAATTGTTTTTAGGGCATTATTGACGTAGGTATAAATTTTAACTTTCTAACTTACAAATAAACATAGGATTTGACGGAAAAAGTTTTAATATCCCATGAGATAATTAAATACGGAAATAGATAAAAATAGAATTAACAATTCATGACCATTGATGTCCGATAAATATTAGTGAGGGGATAATTAATGGCTTCTAATCATATCATATAACACAAACACAGCCTTAAATGTATAGCATTTCCAAAAAATTTGGAATATGCTTCACAATATTATTTTGATGGCTTAATTGCGCTTTTTGGTTGGAGTTGGTTAAGCAATGAGATTCCCAAGAGGTCTCATCACCGCTCATGTTATGGCTCCAAATTTAACAAAAATTATGCTAAAGAGCACACTTAAAATTATTGGTATTACTTTTTGTTTTATTTTTAAATTTTTAGAAATTAAATATTTATTATAAGATATAAAACTTTTGATATGATATTTATGTGAATATGTAAGTATAGAAAATTAACTATTAAAATAAAACAATCTTGACCATCTATTTTGTTATCAATCCTCCTTCATGTTATTCCTTGTAGAAAAAATAAATTAAAAAATGTTAATTTTTATTACGTCTACTTTTTCAAATTCAATGAAAAATAATATAATTTTTACTTTTTTATTTTTCCTATTTTTAAAATCTATAAATTTAAAAAGTAATAAAATTATATTTTTATTAGTTTGAGTGTGAGTTATTTTTGGATAAATAAATATTTGCATTAAATCATATAAATACTAAGCCTATGTTTTGCCTTGCTTTTTTATGAGGCTTAAAAAGCTCACTTGTTTGGCCTCGTTAGCTTTCTTTATATATTTTTTTATTTATTTTTTTATAAAAAAAAACTAAAAAGTAAAAAGATTTAAAACAAAACTAGTCCAAACAAAAACTAACAAACGGACAATAATACTTTCTTCTAATACAAAAGCACGACTAATCTCACTTCAAAACTTTTATACAACTAAAACTTTGAAAGATTATTGAAAATATTACATAAAAAAGTCAAAGTCAAATTCACTCGAGACTATGAAAATTTTCAAACTCTACTAAGTTGTCTTCTAAAACTATTTTCTAAACTCTCTTTTGAACTCTGCATTCCACAAGGGTGAAGAATTCCTTTATATAGAAATGAAAATATAATTGGAATTAAATTGATCTTGAAGTCCATTGAAAGCATCATTGTCGTTTCCTTTATAAATCTTTTGAATAATGATTTTTGCTTTTGAAAATTTGTGCTCGGACTGAAAGTGGTTTGTTTTATTTGACCGGTGATGATTTTGTCGAATGGATTAATTTGCTATTCCATCATGTTGTTAATATCGTGCATTTCAATGTCATATAAAGTATCGTCCAGAGTATCATGATTGGGATATTCATCCGTATTTTATTATTATTGGAGATTACGTAGGATATCATCGCAATAAGAGCTGTTGAGGACTTTATTATGTAGTGTTACCTTATACAAAGGTTGTAGATGTATTAAGTTGATCATACTTGATGATAATTCTCTATGTTGACATAACACGGTTGAATTACGAGTGAGTCATCTTTGTATTGATTTTGAGTAAAATCTTGATCATTTTGTAGAGTAAATACTCTAATTTCGTTAACTAGATTTTCATCAATGCATAATGGCTTATGCAGGTTTTGGAGAACATGACTGGCATCAAGGTATTGACGATATCCCGTAATTTGTCTAAATTGTTATCGTAAAAAGCTGATTTAATGAACAGATTGATGGAATTCTCTATTACTCTATTGTGGTGGAATGCTATAGACTTTTACCAAAATGAATTGTTACTTTGTGACCTTTTGAATTTGAGTCTCGGCTTCAATGACACGTTGTGGAAATCGTTGGAACCATTTGGGATGAGTAAAAACAAACTCCGATAGGAATTCATTTTCAAATAGCCAAATAGATTCTTCATTTGGAATAGGATAACGATAAGCCTGATTGAAATGGGCATCAAGAAGACCGATTTTGCCAATGGTAAGATGTCGATCATAAGCTCCGATGATAATAAAATAAGAGCACTGTATGTTGAATTAAAAATTCCAAAATTTTAGAAAGAAATTTTTCTTCTTTTTTGAAGCAAGAGGTTCAAGGTTAAAAACAACTTGTCAGATAAAAGTGGGAAGTTTGATTTCAATTTATCTGATAATAAAATTTATAGCTTCCTTTGAAAATGTACACTACAAGTGCGATTTTTGTTTATATTTCAAAATTATTTGTTTCTTTTGTATAGTATGAAACTGTTCATTTTTATCGGCGGTTAGTTTATACTAGCGCAATATTTTTAAAGTAAACCTTAACTTGATAATATTGAGATAACATGGTTCAAAAGATAAAGTGTTGGGAATATTTCTCTTCATAATATTGCTGCAAAAGAAATAAAATGACTTAAGAATATTTAAATTCGGTTTAAAATTTCTAAATGATTTTGTAATTGAGACATTCTACGCTTAATAACTCGGATATTTTGATGATAAATAGATCCATCAAGATGGGGTATTTGTAAGAGCCATTGCTTTCGACTCTGATAATAATGAAGTTTAGTTATAATTTCAATGTGAGAGAGTGTATAAGCTATACTCATCTTGGCTTGTATCATAAATCAATAGTGAGAATCAAGCATATGATAAAATATTTAATTTGGAATGTAATATCACGTCGTATTCTTGCAGTCGGTGTTGACATTTGGATTTGAATATGTAAAAAATAAAAATAATGTTATGACTATTGGGGAAGAAATATAGAATCAAAACGCACTTCTTGATCAACTGGTGTTGTTACTAATTCTTTGCGAGTTATTTTAAAAGTAGATATCACGGTAAGGAATAGTGTGTCTAAATTAACAAATTATTTTAAAAATTTTATTAGGCAAAATTCGGTAGATAAACAAATTTGCTGATTGTAATTTTGAGCATTTGATAATTTGTAATGAATGTTTATTGAACAACCATCATCAGTACTACTTAATGTTTGTATAATTTTTCTTAAAATACTTTGTAGGTATTAGTTATTCTCAAATACAGTTTAGATGTCAGTACATGAATTTATAAGAGCAATTGAGTAAAAAATATATTCTTATTGAATGACTATTTTAATGTGAACATAACATTTTTGAAACGTGAACAAATAATTTACTTTAACAAGTGGAGGAAAATTATCATTATTTATAATAATGCCTTTATTTTTATTATTAATTAGAGGTTGGGACGGAGATGGTTGATTTGGCAATGGTTATGAGCTTGCTATAAATTAATTGGGATCACATGTAGAATATTTTTCAAGATTTGTAATTCTAATTCGAAGATTTTGTATATTTTTGTTGAGTTTGCATTTCTTGGTGTAGATCTTGGATAGTTGGTGTGATTATTTTTGAATTTTTATTAATTATATTTAAAATATTTTTGAAATCACAAGTGTCATATGTGAAATGTTTAGTAGTTGTTGTTTGTGAACCATGTTTATTTATTTTAATAACTACTGTGATTCATGAATGAAATTATTATTTTTTGAACAGAAATGTTTTACTATAGATTAAATGAGTGGTGTAATTGTCAAATTTAAATTATGTTACTCGTTAATTTATTAAAGTCTATTTTTAACCCAAATGAAAGAATGTAAAAAATTATATATTACAAAAAATTTATAAGTGGATCACATAGGTATTTATAATTATTTGTATAAATTAATAAGTGATAGATAAATAATATACCCATTAATTAAAACTCTATTGATGAATAGTTACATCCATTATAAATATGTACAATTCTTATTTCTTGATTAGATGAATTATGAGAGAGAGAGAGAGAGAGAG
>JAOTRH010203358.1:0-11152 GCA_034768845.1 Heliamphora exappendiculata | reverse complement strand
TTATATTTTTAAAACTCATTTAATTGAAATAATTTGAAAAAAAGTATAATTTTCTTGACCAACGCACTATCTGGGATTTTTTTTTTGTATTTTTTGTGTGTGGCTCTTTCAGTTTTTTTTGAATTTTTAAAACTTTTTTATTCTAAATATTTTTACCTTTTTGATTCATCGTAATAAAATAAATTTAAAAGTATAGCTATTTTGGCAGAAAATTAAAAAAATTATTTAAAAAAAAGTGCCCTATAAAGCTTTAAAATGGTTTTTTCACATTATTTGAACTTTTTTTAATTTTTTATCAAATTTTTTATTTTTTTAATATTTTACATTAAAAAAACCAGTATGCTCGTTTAAGCTAATATTAAAAAATTTCACTATAAATAAAAAAAACATATAAAAAATTTATTACACGCTATACCTAAATATAAACAAAAAAAACACATAAACCATAATAAACTAACTAATCAAATTTTATGTTGTTTATTTTTGAATTTAGTGAATTTTTTTTTTACTCAAAATATTTTTACTTTCTAATAAATTAAAATTTTTAAAAAAGACTAAAAGAGCCACCCACACAAAAAAATGCAAAAAAAATTTATCCCAAATAGTGCGTTGGTAAAATTATACTTTTTTTTTCAAATTATTTCAATTAAAAGAGTTTTTAAAATATAATAATTTATTTTTTACTAAAAAAAAAACATCACAGATAGAACATTTCACTATGTTCATTTGAATTAATGTTAAAATATTTCACTATAGAAATTAATATTTTTTATCAAAATTAATATTTTTTTATCAAAAATAAAAATAAATTAATAAATTAAATTTTATGTTTTTATTTTACTTATTTTTGTATTTAGGAATTTTTTATTTTTTAATTAAAAAATTTTAAATAAAATTTTGTAATTAAAAAAAACATGGAGTATAAGTGTAAAAACAAAAAAAAATAGAAGGTGTAAGTCTGAAAATACTATTTTTCTGTCCAAGTTAGCTTTTGCATCTAAGTATTACAAAAATAATTTCTTAAACTGGTGCAGCGATATTTCAGATAATAGAGGGGGTGACAGTGATATAATTCTTAAATACAAGGGGTGTAAGTGTAATTTACCCATTAATTTATTGGTTTAAAGTGTGAATTTTATTATCAAATATAAGCAGATTATATCAAATTACGTATACTTTTACATATTTTTTTGGTACGTACATAATTATACTTTTGTTTGCATTCAAAAATTAATAATTAAATATCAACAAATAATATCATAACCAACGATAGATGATTCAAAATTATAGTGGGAGATTGGAATACAGATATATTTTTAATATCATTTGTATAAATCAAATATTTTTTTATAAAAAAAAAGAAAAAAAAAAGAGCAATGGCGGCAAAAAACGAATGAGATGAAAGAGTTGCAAGGCGATAAGAGAACTGTGTTAGTGGATGCCTTCTTTCACGCAAGTTCAAATCAAAGGTTCTAGAGAAATTTTTGATTGCTTAGAGGTATGGGTATTGAATTAATTAAAAAATTGGAAACAGGTTGCTTGAATTGGGTTACCATTATGTGGTGGCCTGCAACAATAGTTTGAAAAGTTGGTGACATTGATTTGGAAACTGGCTAATTGGAATTTTGACTTCTCCGTGCAATCATTTGTCAGCAATAAATTTTTTTAAATTGACGGTTTAAAATTATTTTGTTATATCAATTCATATATATATATATATATATAGCAAAATTAATTTAAAAAGAAGGCGTCTTTCAAAAATTTTTAATGTTGTAGATTCATTGATATGATTAAAATTTTTAGATTTTGAATGATTTGACAATATTAAATAGATTCGGCTAAGATCAGAGCTGATCGAGTTTGATTGCAGGCGAGCAAACTTAATTAGAAACAATATAGTTCAATCAGTGGCGAAAATCAGTTATTAAATGAGTATAATTGATATTTTAGTTACGGATAGAATCAAATCAGATAATAATTTTTTTATTCAACAGATAATTAGTAATTATTACACTTTAGAGAATGCGAAATGATGGCGAATACCTTGACAAGTAGGTATCAGACATCTCGATGTTGAGGTGCGGACCAAAGTGGTTTGAATGCGGCAGATTGACAATAACGGCTGAATTGACATCAGCACAAATTATCTTCAGGATGATTTTTAAAATTCAAATAATGTAGAAATTATTAGGTGTATGTCTTGTATTCTGAAAACCTATAAAATTAAGATTTTATTTACATGTGTTTAGGTTGGTACTGGAGTCATAAATCCATAAAAAGTATAACATGTGTAGAGTTAGTTTTATAATTCTATAGGGACTAAAATTTTAAGGTTTATCAATAATAAAAACCATATCATTCTAATTGTTGTATGTAAAGTAAATCTAAGAGTAGATAAGTAGGAGAGGCAAAAAAATACATGGAGCACCGAGGTATAACCCTTGAACAGAAAAACAGAATTTGTATCAAACTCGAGTGGTAGATGTCAAGTTTTGGGATTTTTTGATTTCACGATTATGCACTCAACGATTATAGTAGATTATTTCTCTCTCTCATAAATATAGACAAGTTGTGCCAGATCATGTATATACTTGCGTGATTTGCTCATTGATATTCAGTGATTGATAATTAAATCTCAACAAGAATTAAGTTTTATAAACTCAACTTGACATATTAAAGATTTAGAATCGGATTTTAGTCCATAATTTTTTTATCATAAGGAATTTTTCTTGGAAAAATTAATGTTTTACAATTTTGATTATTATTTATTTTATATTGCTTCTATTAATTTCATTTAATTGCACACAAAAAAATAAAATATTATTTATTTTGATGTAATTATTTAATTAATTTTTTAATATGATAGGATTTCAAAAATAAAAAATTTAATCAAATAATACAAAAGACAAATAAGTAATTATCCCTAGGGCATGAATTGCGTCTTCGCTAATGTATACATGATACTAGCAATTAATCCGTATTATGTACGGGATATAAAAATTAATATTAAATTTATTATTTTACTATTTTATAACACTTAAAATAGTATAATTTAATTAAATTTATCAAGTAGATAATTATTTTAAAATTCTTATTTTGATAAAATACACAAGATAATTATAAATAGCTGAAAAATGCTATTAACTTTTTTAAAATTCTGCTATCCTAATTTAAAATTTTACAGCTTATGATCATTTGAAGTGCATAACCTTCTACCCACTTGATAAAAAAATCAAAAAAAAAACTTCCACCCACTAAAAAAATAATCCAAGATTTTAAAATTAAATAAAATTTACATAAGTAAGAACATAAACCTTTTAAAATAGTAAAAATAAAACTTTTAAAATAGTAATTTTTGTTAATTGAGTAAAAATATAAGTTTAACTTTCTCTAAAATTTATAACTTTATTTTAAAATTTATAGTTGATATGATAGATTATATATTAACAGTTTATTTAAATTTTCTTATCATTTATAAACTTTTAAACAATTGCTATCTCTAAATTATTTTAATTTTTCTTGAATTCTTTATTATTTAATAAAAATAAAATTAGTTTTTTTAAAGAAATTGATTTTCATCTCTCCCTCACACTTTTTGGGATAATTATCTATCTTCCAACCTTATTACTTAATAAGAAAATTATTTCATAAGAGGTTATAAAAAATAATAAATAAATGTCCAAAATTTTCAACTCTTACTTAATATACTGATTTTTTATTTAGTTTTTTATGTGTCAAAAATATATTATATAATTTTATAAAAAAATAAATTTAAACAATTAAATCTAACATGGAATTTTATCTAAAATGGGTTAAAAGTTATTTTAACCAAAATGGGTTAAAAATTATTTTTAAATGTGATGGTCATAACTAAGAATAACACTAAAATTTAATTACTTAAATTTCATGCTTTTTAATAATAATTTTTTAAATTTAAAATATATATTTTCAACTATGGTGAAGTGTATGGTCTTGTAATGCATGAGCAAGAGTTTGAAAAAGTAGGTGGTAACGAAAAATAATTATGTAAGCTGAAAAATAACAGTATTTTTATTTCATATTTTCTTTGGATAAAAAGACAACCCCATTTCACCATATTTTGCTTGCTCTTTTTTTTTTACTAGTTGATGTTCAAATCCACTTAAGTATATATCGATTAATTCTTGAATGACTAAGTCTCTCATTCACTAGTCAACCCAATTAAAATCGTGGTAAAATTTCGAATAACTAGCATAATAAAAGTTGTTAGGACCGAACATCTTAAAAGAAAAAATTTCTAAATTTCAAATGTTGACGACCACACAAACCTCTCAAGGTATGTTTCGATCGACGGATTGGCTTTGAACTAAATTGGATTAAAAATTATGTAAAATTCAGAAATCATATTTTGTCTTATAAGATAAGCAATTCTGCATTCGTATAGTGAGATCGGGACTAATAATTTGACAAATGAATAATTAGTAATACTTCATTCATAATATTAATAATACCAATATAGTATTAATAATTCCCAAGCCCCTTGGTATTATTAGTACGTACCAAATTTCAGATTATTTTCTCTCATTATCTAACGGTAAAAAATAACTCTACAATTTTTATCTTATTTTTTATCGCACTTTAACTAAATATGAATCAAATTTTTTGATTTGCACTTAATCTATTTCATAACCCCCTAATATTAGAAAAATATGTGAGCCCTTTAGTGAAATCTTTGATAAGTGAAGTATTTGCTTGCTTTGTTTATGTAGTGAAGTTTTTGTCAGTGGGCCGAACAAATCTCCGGATTGGGCCAAACTTTAGTACGACCTGAAAGCCCAAAGGCCTGTCTGTGTTAATTTCAACGGTGGAAAAAGCCACAGCTAATGGTTTGGGATAAAACTTCCATCCGCAAGTGACAATACTTGAAACACAAAAGGAAAAAAAAAACATTATATTTTGTATTTTAAGCGATGATATTATTTTTTTCTTTTGTATTTTGTGATTTCTTAGCCTTTTTCTTGATAAAATCTTTTCTAGTTTTAATGAATTTGAAAAATAAAAAAGATATTCAAAAAGGAAAAAAAACCACAAATAATATTATTAGAATATTTGAGAGATTTTGTTCAAAAGCCTGTATATGATAATCCTATAAACTATCTATATTACATTTTACAACATTTTTGATATGATATTTGTTTTATGTGACAGATTTAAAGATTTTGTTTCTTTATGACTAAAATTATGTTTATTTTCCTCTAACTTTGTCTTTTTTATTCATTTTTCTCTATTTTCTTTAACTAATAACTCTTCTCTTTTTATTTCACATTTAATTTTTTTCTCTCTCATGGCAAAAAGTAGCAAGAATCAAGGTATGAAAAAAACATTTTAATATATATATATATATATATATATATATGACTAAAAAACTAGTTAATTTTATATATTTTTACAATAAGTCTACAGGCACTCTTAAAATACATTCCTTCAGTCACTCTCAAAATCTCAGCCGTTGGATGATAGATTTAATATAAAATACACTCTTTCAAATCCATCATCTAACGGTTGAGATTTTGAGAGTAGCTAAAGGAGTATATTTTGAAAGAGCAACGAACCATCCCGTCGGAAGATGAGAGACTACTATTGAGTTTCGAACAGACAGACAAGCTATGGTCGAGCAACTTAGTTCCTTAAAGACGAGGGGCCTTTTCTATTAGAATTCTATAGAAAGGGGGTTGAGCGACCTTTTTCAAGCAAAATGCATCGGGAGATGAAATTTACCGAAGGCAGCTTAACCGGTACTTGCTTACAAGGTGGGAGACCTTAGCTTAAAACTAAGATAAAGCCTAAATAGCAAAAGAACAACTTACCCAGTGACCTCACCTTCATACGAAATTCCTGCTGTTCCCGCTGCACATACGGAATCGGTAGCTACGGACTCAGAATTAGACGTGGATTCTCGCTCGACAGCTCGCTCTGCTTCTGTTTCAGACGATTGGAATGCCAGATTTTAGGGCTTGGAAGAAAGGTGGGCCTAATAGGACGACGACAATGAGGTGGGAATTCGATGAAATTCGATTAGATTAAACGCGATTCAGAGTTAGTAAACTAAGGAAGGGAGGCTACCTGTAAGCTTATCCATATTTTTATTAGAATTAACAGTAATAATAATGAATATTATTAAGAAAAATTTAAAGAAGAGTCCTTTTTGTAAATCTTATAAAAGATTTAGTCTTACAATTTTTATTTTAAGAGATTTAGTCCTATCAAATTTGGAATAATTATATTATGCCTAATTTGTTCCTATTTAAGAGTTAATTTTTTTTATTTTGGACAAGCGAAAAAATTCAAGTAATATATTTATCTAGCCATCATAACCATTAAGAATGAAAAGTGATACATTTTCATTTAACTAATGTATCAATTTTATGAACTGATAAATGTATCACTTATCAAAAAAATTAAAACTGTAAAAAAAAATTATTACATGATTAAAATTCTATTACCAATTAATAATAAGACTTATACTAAAATTACTCAATTATTGATGATGTTAAAAACTTACAATAAACCTACTAAAATTTATTTAATGCGTCACTATTTCTAATAATTAAAGAATTTATAAAACTAGTCGTCAACAACAGGGGAACTATATAAGTGCCAGTAGGGCCACAACCACAGCGCCCTCGTTTGATTTTTTTTTTTTTTGTAAAAAAAAAATATTTGTATAGATTTTTTTAAACCAAAATGATAGTTTATGAAGTTATTTTTCAACTTTATTATTTACAATAATGTAATAATGACTAACGCTCCAACTGTTAAGATATATTTTTTTGCTTTGTTTGTTGTGTTAAAATTAAAAATTAACAAAATATATTTTTTAAATTAATAAAAAATAAGTTAATTTTTAAAAAATATTTTTATTTTCTTATAGCAAAACATACTTTTTATCATTGTCATCTCACCATCACCTCACCACTACTCAAATATTACCAAAATTATAACTATCGCACTATAATCGCTACTAATAGTACTATCAACCACTGCTACTGCCATCACTGTCACTACTACCACCAACACTACTATACCATTTCACCAACAGCACCACCATCGTTAACATTGCTACTTCCACTGCTATCACTACCACAATCCCACCATTATAACTGTTAACACCATCACCACCATCATCATTTTAACACTGTTGTCACCGTCGTTGCTGTCATCGCTACTATCACCACCACCACCAACCACCACCACCTTCTCATTGTTGTTGTCACTGCTGCCCCCACCATCCATCGCTGCCGTCGCCATCACTTTCACCCTACCACTATTACTTTCACTATATTCTATTGTCACCACCACCACCGCACAACAAACACTTCCACCACCGTCACCCTATTACTATTACTAGTACTACCATCGCCATCATCACTTCTATCCTACAATCACTATTTCCATCACCATCACCATTATTACCACCACCACTATTAGTACCCCATCGTTGCCACCACTAAAAACAACCATCACCATCACTCCAACCCCTATCGCAACCACCACAATTACTATGACCATTACTGTCACCACTTTCACTGCTAGTGCTAACACAATCACGACCACTATTACCGTTATTTTCAATGTTGTAATCAAATACAAAAAAATATTTTTTGCTAAAACAAACAAAGCCTAAATTAAGTACCATTTTACATGATATTTTGTGTGCATGAACCATCTATCTACTACAATGTAGAACACATTAGATGTTGCAATTACTATTATACAGCAACATTTTTTAGCAAAAAAAGATTTAGCATCAAATATAACTCAAGCATAGTCACTATACTATACTAAATTTAAACTACTACTAAATATACAAAATTATAAAAGAATGACCAATATTTCTATTTTTAGTAGAATATTTTCAATAATTTAGTCATTATATGCGTCGACCATTCCCCTTCAACTATAGTTATAGTTATAGCGTGCGACCTTTTGTAATACCATACCCGTTGCTTGATTAATATTTCAATTCTACTATAGTCAGAAGTTCTAGTAATTTTTTTCACCAATCTCATGAGTTTTTGTATTCTAATTTATTAGAATCATGCTATAAAAGCTCCAAAAATAAAATAAAATTTTAAAAATCGTTCTAAATTTTTCCCTCCAATTTTAGCCTCCTCCAAATACAAATGCTAGCTTCTTAAAATAAATAAATAAATAAATTACACTAACTTTTATTGATGTTTGGATTAAATATAGTTAACTCTACACATTTAAGAAAATTACATTGTCACCTTAACGTTTAATATCATATTACGCATCAATTCAGGTCGTTATATTTTTGCCATTTAACTAACGATGTCAGTAGTGAATAATTTTTTTCCATATTTGTCCCTATAATTGTGAGGAAGTGGAAGAAACAAAAACTCCGTTTGAGTGGATCTTATTTATTTGTTTATTTACTTATTTATTTATTAGTAAATAAATTAAATTTTATTTAAACAAGTTTGTTTGGGTATTTTGTGGCTTATTTATTTATTTACTTATAAGTCAGTTTATTTAACTTATAAATCAGCTTATTTGTTTATTTAACTATTTAAATGAATTTATTTATTTAATTTTTTATTTTTAATTTATTTAATTATTTAAATAATGTAATTTATTTTTTAATTTATAAGTTAATAAATAAATAAGGATGTCACCCAAACGGGGCAAAGATTGAATTAAGAAATAGAAGTAGAATCCCAACAAAAAGAAGTAGCAGCGTTGGCTTATGACGAGGCCATTTATAAGCGAGGCTCATTTTCCCGATTCTCTGGCACGGCGGCGGCAACCAGTTGGAGGATTACGAGCCTCTCCATTCCTCCGTTAGCGCAAAGCTCCAGGCCATTTGCCAGAGTTTGGCGGGTTCGCAGAAACAGGGAAAGGGAAGCTCCCGGTGGCGACTCATCAGCTTCGTCCTCTCTCTCTCTCTCTCTCTCTCTCTCTCTCTCTCTCTCATTTATTGAACTTAAGAGGGGAGTCCTCTTTCTCTCTCGACACTCTGCTCTCTGCTACAATGGTTTTAAGCTAAGTTTCTCACATCTTGTAGTCTTAATTCATCCGAACTATTAGGGTTTTAGCTTCGAAAGATATGGCTGTTGTCGATTGTGTACTCGCATTTCTTCTATATTAGAGTATGTGTATGTACGTGCGAAATTAGGGTTTTGAATGGGTGATGATGTGATTTTTTCTTTCTAATTCCTTATTGTTTATGAGAGTGGGCTTCTCTCTCTATTTTTTGTTTTAGTTTGTAGTTGCTTACTCACATCTAGTTAATTTCTATACATATATATGTATCTATATTTTCAATTCTAATTGAATTAGAGTTTAACTATGGAATGGTGTTTGTTTCTCTTCTAATTTGGCGTTGGTTTCTGAAATTTGTGCCCTACTATGCTCATTTGTTGAACTTGGGTTTAGAGTGCTATAAGTTTGGTTTTGGGATTTATGAGCTTGGGACGGAGGATGAGTTTGCTAGGGATGATTAATGGTTTTGGTTTTGCGCGCTGGAGTAATATCAAGAGCCCTACTTCATATTAAAGATGATTTTAAGCTCTATTGCATAACAAATCTTGGTTATTTGATATTAAAAGTTAAATGTGTGAACCGATCTTGATAGGGCGTGTTTGACTTTGTAGAGAGAGAGAGAGAGAGAGAGAGAGAGAGAAGGCTGTCTTTTTTGGGACTGTTATGGAATTGCAGGAGAGAGGAATATAAAAGAGAGCAGTGATGATATAAAAGAGAGCAGTGATGGGGATTAGTGGATTAATTTACTGGGGTATTTTAGTCCTTTAATTATTTTTATTAAGGGCGTTAAAATTTAGAGGTGACAATCTAATTTTTTTAAACGTGTAGAATTAATTGTATTTGATCAAACTTTAGAAAAAATTGGTGTAATTTATCCACATATATATATATATGGGTGCTGTTAGCATTACAGAATATTTTATCAAAAATATTGACCGAAATTACTTAAAACACGTGTTTAGCTCACGCAACTTTTTATACATGATCCACTGCACCAAGAGCCCTATCAACGCCATCGTTCTGAACCTTGTCGAGCTCGTCGGTCGCGATCACCCGCTGTTCATCAACCACCAGTTCCACAAGCGGCAATCGACGACGGTGATGAGGACCGAGCAGATCATCAGCGCGTTCAAGTAGTACGAGCAGCGGAGCGAAGGGACGATCAAGCACTAGTTTTACATGGCGGTAGCGCCGTTCAAGAGAATGCACGAGGACGTGTGTTTTCTGGTGCTGGAGAAGAGCGCGTTGTTGCTGGTTTTGTCGTTTTATGAGACGGAGAGCGGGTCGGTGCAGGGAGTGATCAGGAATGTGCTCGAAATGGAACTGTGAAAATATTCTCACACACACACACACGAACACCAGTGAGAATGTTCTCACAGTTTGTTAACACTGAGAATACCTCAACCGCTTGTCGCCTCTACCTCTACCAAACAGTCGCGACCCCATCTAAATTCATAGCTACCCATTTGTCGAACTGTACAAATTTGTCAGAATTGAATCAAATTCATGCCCATATCATCCGAACTCACATGCTAGAATTGTATCCTGATCCATTCCACTTGAACAACATTATAAGATCGTATACTAGGCTAGAATCACCTTCCACGACGCAGCAAAATATTCAAATGGTGTCATTGCCTTACAAATAAAATGTGAGAACATTCATACACACACATACCAGTGATAATGTTCTTACAGTTTGTTAACACTGAGAATATTTTCAGTGTTAATCTCTTTTTCTCTTTCTTTCTCTCTCTCTCTCAACCAGATAACAGGGAGAAGATAAGCGCAAAAATTGAGAATATCCACCGGTGGTGGTGGCGGGAGGCGACGATTGCCGAGGAAAGTAGGAGAAAAGAAAAAAGGCCAGTGAAAATATTCTGACACACGCACCAGTGAAAAAAACATTCTCAGAGTTGTTGATACTGAGAATGTTCTAAGAGTTGTTAACACTGAGAATGTTCTTAGTGTTTTTTACATTGAGAATGTTTTTAGTATTTTTTACTTCGAATGCAATTAATTTATTATTTCGTTCTTTTTTTATATATTTTTATGATCGAAACTATTTATTATGTAATATTTATTAAGTAGATTATTTTTATAAAAAATT
>JAOTRH010203347.1:0-11152 GCA_034768845.1 Heliamphora exappendiculata | reverse complement strand
TTTTTAGATATATTTATTGCGCTGGTATTATCACATTTTATAGGAATATGATCTATGTGAAAGCCATAGTCCTCTAATTGTTGTTTCATCCATAGAATTTGAGCACAACAGCTCCCAGCTGCAATATACTCAGCATCGGCTGCAGACAAGGCTACTGAGTTTTGCTTCTTGCTAAATCAAGAGATAATTGAGTGTCCTAGGAATTGACAAGTACCACTTGTGCTTTTCCTATCTACTTTACAACCGGAAAAATCAGCATCCGAATAGCTAAATAACTCAAAAGCTATTCCTCTAGGATAAAATAGTCACGGATTTTGTGTTCCTAAGAGGTATCTAAAGATGCTCTTAACAGCGGTCACATGAGCCCTGAAAATGAGTTTTCACATGCAAACGGGAAAGTGAGGAAATAAACCATCTTTTGACTCACTCACAGGAGCCCTAAAAATAGTTAAAAAATGATTTTTAGATCGCGATTCACACGATTCTCAAAAATAATTTGAAAATTGGTCTATTCATCCCACAATGCAGTTCAAGCAATCCATGTAACCTCTCAGACCGAGAGACCTCAACTCCAACAGAACGGAGTACGGATAAGTATAACCGACGCTCAAAAGCTGCAATCACAGTCCTAACACTGAGATAAAGATCCAAACTCAAATACACATTCCCGGGATAAAATCGTATACTATGGGGTAAAACCATAAACCAAATCACGGGGTAAACTAAATACCAAATCACGAGGTAAAATCGTAAATTTTACCGTAAGCCACGGGATGAAACCGCCGACCACGGGATTATACCATGGGATAAAATCGCAAACCATGGGATAAGACCGCATACCGCGGGATAAAACCGCATACCACGGGATAAAACCGCATATTACAGGATAAAACTGAACATTACAGGATAACACTGAAAACTACGGGATAACATCGAATCACCACATGCATACTAAATCAGGGTTTAAATGCATAAAGCCACATACTGTCATAAGGTTTCACAAACCACGTCACATGCTACACACGCAACTCACACAACTCCTACAACTCATGTAACATGCATCACATGCATCCATTCCTCATATTCTAAATAGCCATGCTTATAAAACTTCTGAGTTTTAAAGTATGAAACTACAGTACACGTAACGATACCAAAACATGTAATCCACTTACATAATTCATACATAAATAAATAGTTATAAATGTACATTAACCATGTATAACGATACATCACGATGCCACCAGTCAAAACATCACCCGAACGACCTGTCCACACACCGGGACCCATCCACACACTGGAACAACAAACACCTAACCCAGAGGTCAACACCAGAACCTCCCACAGAATGGTTCTCATCAAAACCCACCTATAAACCGAACCACGGACCCACACGTTCCGCACATAACCAGCATGCACACAACCGTGCCCCAATAACCCGTATCCAACCATGCCCGTCATCCCTGAGGACAACACCTAAACGAACGCCCAAAGCCATGACACGACTCCTAAAGCCACGATCTGACCAACCAAACCCCAAAAGGCATCCAACAGTATTTAATTGATTAACCCCATAATCAATCAACCGAATGCCATTGAAAACGAATTGAAACCCCAAGACACCAACCAAAACCACAAAAACAATAGCCCAGGACTTCAGTCGATTGGACCCAACCCCCAGTAGACTAAAAAACACACTGGAAAAGCCCAGAACGCCCAAACACACGATTCAGTCGACTAACCCTCAAGGTCTAGTCGACTGAACCCCAATAACTGTGATCCAGTTGACTGAACCTATGAGTTCAGTCGACTGACCAAGCCCAAAAACCATTTTCAAGCTATGATTTCAACCTCCAAGCCTCGAATCGAAGCCTCCAAACACCCATCTAACACCCTCGGACATCCACACACCCAAGCCTAACCACAAAACTATGAAAGAAACACCCGATTCCCGATTCCATCCACCGAAATTGCCAAAAACAAATGAGTTTTTAGCCCAAAAACCCAACTTGATACAAAATTAGATCTATAGAAATTTAACTGTTAAAAATACACACGATTACACGTAGCACCCTTATACAGCTGTAAGGTCTAGAATCCTACCTTGGTGAGTTAAGAACTCGACGTCTCAAACCACGTGCAAAACTGAGCCTTGCCAGAATGGAATTTCGTCTAGATGAACATGTAGCCCACCATGCCAATAGCGAAAATCCGCTATCTGATCGTCGAAAATCGAGCCCTGGGCCCCCGAGAACTTAGTGAGAAGGCAAAGAGAAAAAAGAAAACTTACTAGAGAAGTTTTAAAAATATCTTTTGTAAATATCTAACTCTAGATATTTATAGGCCACCAAAATATCTTTTTTTTAAAATTTTTCAAAATTCGCACCGCAACACCCCACGGCCCCCGGGAACCTGCCCGCATACATATCTAACCCCGATCATGCATCAAAAGAATATAAAAATATGCTATCACATAAACACGAAACGCGTGTCGAAAAACGCTGAAAAAGAAAATGGGTCAAGGTCTCACACCCGGAGTTTGGGGGAGTGACAGATTTGTTGACCATAGGCATAATTCTAGGAATAGATTGAATTATCTTATGTTTAGGAGAATTGCTGTTAAAAATGGACTGAAAATAATATGCCTAAACCCATTCACAAATATTATAATGTGGAACACGGAGTCAAGGTTAGAAAAGTGTGGATTAAAAAAAATAATCTAGACTGCTTTTTATCTAGTCGTAGTCCCTAGTTTGTGTTGGATCTTTTTTTTTTTTTAGTGTTTTTTATTTTTTTTTTTGTCTTTTTAAAAAAAAGTGTGGGGAATTTTATTAAAGGTTGAGTACTTTTTCTGTGCATTATTTCATTTGGCTAAAATCTCGTAATTTGGGCTTTGAGATTAACTACCGCGCTGATTTTTGAGTAATTTAGTTCATAGTGGATAGAACGCTTTCATAGATGAGTCTATTCTGTACACTACTTGAACATTGATAGATGTAAGGATCTTCTGCACTTGGGATCAAACTTATCTATGGGTCTCCCTTATCTTTCAGTTTTTAAAAATCTTTACAAAATGACCACATAGTGGTGACCCACTTGATCTTAATGTTTACACTCCCTCCTTCTTTTGTTTCTGTATGTTTGGCTTGAGAAAATGGCTACCAATGCGAATCTTGTCTTTTCGTATGTATTAGTGTGCAGTTGTCTTGAAATTTGTGTCAAATTTTTCTTATATCTGAGAAAATGGCTACCTATGCGAACCTTATTTTTTCATTTGTACTCATGTAAAAGCCGCCAATGAAAGTATAAAAAGAAAAGAAAAGAAGATAAAGAAATCTTTGCAATCTTTAGTTGGGAGGAGTTAGCCAATAAAGTGAATTGGGTCAAAACTAGTTCGACTTTGTGACATCTTGATTTCTAAAAATAAATGTAACTCGGTCATATAGATCTCATATATGATTTGGTCTTGGAGTATGAAAATGTTTCACGTCACACACACACTGCTTTATATAGAATCTACTCTGATTATGTTCGTTCATATATGAATATAATTTATATTGGATTCCATGTGTGTTTTTGATCAATTTTACTAGACTTTGTGATTTTAAGTAATGAAATTATGCATTGATCTAGCACTTATTCTTTAATCTTGTTCTCTACTTAAAAAGATTTGGTTATTTTTCTTGAGATAATAGAGGGCTTCCAGGCTTGGATGTTTGGTTGATGGGGAGTTGTTCGGGGGAGTTGTATTTTTTTTTTTTTGAGTGTTTAGTTAAAGGGGGAGTATCTACTTTATTTTTGTTTTGTAGAGTTTAGTTTGAAGAAGAGTATCTATTGTTTTTGTTTGTTTTGTGGAAGTGTTTTGTTTGTGTTGAGTCAATATTTTTTTTCGAATTGTTTTGTTAGCTTGTTTAATTGGATTAGTTGGTTTGTTTGGTTTTGTCACAGAATTGTCAAATGGGGAAATTGTTATAGATTTTGACCTCAGTCTTATTCTTTTTTAATTTGGCAAATTTGTGACAAATGATTATTCATATTATTTATTTTATTCATTGATATTTGACACTTGTCCTGTTCGAGTTTTGAATTTAATATTGAGAGTAACGCAAAAGGAGCAAAAAATATCAAAAAATAGCCTGTGGTGACAGACCGCTCGACAGACCCCTCGAGCGGTCCATCGAGCAGTTCATTGCACCTCTCGGTATCTCAGACTCTGTAATAAATTATAGCAAGCAGGTCTTCACAGCTCGAGCGGTCCGTACGTACGACAGATTATAAAGTGCAACAACAGCTAGATTTTTGGCAGGCGACTATAACCTCTCGAGCAGTCCATCGAGCAGTCCATTGCACATCTCGGTATCTCAAACTTTGTAATAAATTATAGCAAGCAGGTCTTCACAGATCGAGCGGTCCGTACGCGCGACAAATTATAAAGTACAACAGCAGCTAGAATTTTGGCATGCGACTATAAATAAGATAGCTAGGGTTACATATTGGGTGAGCCTCATTATTATATTCAGAATCCCTAGCTGCCAGAGATCTTCTCACGCTGTTCGACATACTCGGAAGCCAGTCTACAACTTGATAAATATTTAGCTTCCGCGCAATCTAATCTTTCATCAAGCATTCAAACCTTCAACGATCTATTCGTGTTCGTGAAGTCACTTAAGAGGATTCTTAAGTATTCAAAATCTAGTGGAGGATTCCGTTAGTATTGAAGTCCGGTGGTGGGTTCCAGAGGCGTCAAGCACAGGAGTTAGTGCACGTGGATTCGGCAAAGATAGGCTTACTACCATTGGTTGTGGGTGTAACATTGGGGTTGTAATATTTCTTTGTAACCAACGTTTGATATAGTGTTTGATTTCCTAAACTCGGGTGGTCTTGTAATTTTTACCCGATTTGGGATTTTTTACATAAAAATTGCCGTCTCATGTGTGATTCTAGTGGTTTTATTTTGTACTTGTGTGATTGATTGATTTAAGCTTATTTTGCAATGTTTAGTGTATTTAAGAAAATCTATTCGTGAAAATTAGTCTACAAACGGAGTTTTTCACTTATTTCTATAAATTTTCTATATTAACTTCTGCATTCCTTTTTCCCGTTATGATTATTATCTGAAAAAATAATAATAATAACTTTCCTTCCCTTCCCTCCAACGTCCTTCTCGTCTCCATCATAACGCGTCTTAGTCATCGTCCTCATCGCGTCTCAGTCGTTGCCGTCCTCTTCGCATCTCAGACGTCGTCGTCCTCTTCTTGTTTCAGTCATCATCCTTTTCGCTTCCTTTTGTTCACTTCTCCAAAAGTAGTTCACCAAACACAATCTATCTTTTAAAAATATTATGAATATGTTTTTCGAATTTATTTTTTAAAAATAATTTTCAAATTACAATTTTAAAAAATGCAACCAAACGCACCGATATATTTTAACGTAAATTATACTCCTTAGGAACCAAAAGAAATGCTTGATGTAAAAAATTACTACTTACTTACTTCTGTAAATTTTCTATATTAACTTCTACATTCCTTTTTCCCGTTATGATTATTAGCTGGAAAAAAAAATTAACTTTCCTTCCCTTCCCTCCTACGTCCTTCTCTTCTCCTTCGTAATGCGTCTCAATCATCGTCCTCATTGCGTCTCAGTCATTGTCATTCTCTTCGCGTCTTAGTCGTCGTCGTTCTCTTCGCGTCTCAGTCGTCGTCCTTTTTGCTTCTTTTTGTTCACTTATCTAAAAGTAGTACACCAAGCATAATATCTCTTTCCAAAATATTATGAATATGTTTTTTAAATTCATTTTTAGAAAATAATTTTCAAATTACAATTTTAGAAAACGCATCATATATTTTAATGTAAATTATACTGGTTAGGAACCAAAAAAAATGCTCTATGTAAAAAAATTACTACTTACTTATTTCTGTAAATTTTCTATATTAACTTTTGCATTCCCTTTTCCCGTTCTGATTATTGTCTGAAAAAAAAAATTAACTTTCCTTCCCTTCCCTCCTACATCCTTCTCTTCTCCATCGTAATGCGTCTCAGTCATCATCCTCTTCGCGTCTCAGTCGTTGCCGTCTTCTTTGCGTTTCAATCGTCATCCTTTTCGCTTTCTTTCGTTCACTTCTCCAAAAGTAGTTCACCAAACACAATCTCTCTTTTAAAAATATTATGAATATGCTTTTTAAATTTATTTTTAAAAAATAATTTTCAAATTACAATTTTAAAAAATACAACCAAATGCACCGATATATTTTAACGTATATTATACTCCTTAGGAACCAAAAGAAATGCTTGATGTAAAAAATTACTACTTACTTATTTCTGTAAATTTTCTATATTAACTTCTACATTCCTTTTTCCCGTTATGATTATTGTTCGGAAAAAAAAATTCCTTCCCTTCCCTCCTACGTCCTTCTCTTCTCCTTCGTAATGCATCTCAATCATTGTCCTCATCGCGTCTCAATCATTATCGTCCTCTTCGCATCTTAGTCGTCGTCGTCCTCTTCGCGTCGCAGTCGTCGTCATTTTCGCTTCTTTTTGTTCGCTTCTCTAAAAGTAGTATACCAAGCATAATCTCTCTTTTCAAAATATTTTGAATATTTTTTAAAAATTTATTTTTAGAAAATAATTTTCAATTTACAATTTTAGAAATCGCAACTAAACGCACCGATATATTTTAACGTAAATTATACTGCTTAGGAACCAAAAAAATGCTCTATGTAAAAAAATTACTACTTACTTATTTCTGTAAATTTTCTATATTAACTTTTGCATTCCTTTTTCCCATTATGATTATTGTCTGAAAAAAAAATTTGACTTTCCTTCCCTTCCCTCCTACATCCTTCTCTTCTCCTTCGTAATGCGTCTCAGTCATCGTCCTCTTCGCGTCTCAGTCGTCGTCGTTCTCTTTGCGTCTCAGTCGTCGTTCTTTTCGCTTCCTTGTATTCACTTCTCTAAAAGTAGTATACCAAACGCAATCTCTCTTTTCAAAATATTATGAATATGTTTTTTAAACTCATTTTTAGAAAATAATTTTCAAATTATAATTTTTAAAAGTGCAACCAAACGCACCGATATATTTTAACGTAAATTATACTCCTTAGGAATCAAAAGAAATGCTCGATGTAAAAAATTACTACTTACTTATTTCTATAAATTTTCTATATTAACTTCTGCATTCCTTATTCCCGTTATGTTTATTGTTGGGAAAAAAAAACTTTCATTCCCTTCCCTATACATCCTTCTCTTCTCCTTCGTAACGCTATTTTTATTTACACTCCCTCACCTTAATTTAAACAATGGCTTAATATGATATTAACACCAAATAAATTGAATGAAATTTTGGCCAACATCCATAATGAAGATCATTATGTGATTGGCCTTTAAATTGTTCTTTTAGAAATAAGAAAGCATAGTGAATTATGCTGCATTTTATAATTAGGGATTCATTATAAAATTAAAGACCTACTTAAATATTTTAAAGACCTGCTTAAATATTAAGACCTACTTAATTATTATAAAATTAATGTCAAAATAATTTTAAGACCTACTTAACAAAAATATTAAAAAAAATTAAGACCTACTTAATTATTATAAAATTAATGTCAAAATAATTTTTCAAAGTCATATTACACATAACCTATACCATATTTTATATAATTAAAGTGCTTTGAATGATGTACACAATCTTGTGGGCTTAAGTCGGTTGATCAAATCTTGAATTTATTTTTTTAATAATCACCCATTCAAGCTCTGAGGACCACTGCAATTTGTATCGTCATCAATTTCAAAGTCTCGAAATTAATTGAAGCTCTCAAGACCACTGCAATTTGTTCCATCTTCAATTTTAAAGTCTCCATATTAATTGAGGTGCATAGAAATTAAGTTGACCACCCAATTATCAAAATAAATAAATAAATAAATAAATAAATCCTGTACATAAGTCACATAAGTTATGATAGGGGTGTGCAAGGGTTAGATTGAATTAGGAGGCAATTTTTACTCAATTCGCCCTTAGTGGGTGGAGGTTTGTCAATTCATTCCTAACCCGCTCACCTATAAAACCAGTGAGTTAGTTGTTATTTTTACGTAGTTTTAGCCCAGCGATTTAGATGATTTTGCTGGTTAAATAATTAAAAAAAAATTAAATTTTAAAAATTACTAAATTTAGTAATTTAATTTTAGAATTAATTGAGTTTTAGTCCTATTTTTGAAGTATGTAAGAGTTTTAGCCTCACCTGTTTTTTTGTATTGGGTTTAGTTCTTTTATTCAAATTTTATGATTTTTTCGTCCAACATGCCCTTTTGCCAACTGGTGTCTCATTTTCATTTTAAATGTCTTGATTGTAGAATGCATTATCTTATATAGAAATCAATAATGTATTTTGCATTTAATTCTCCTGATTGTAGAATGCACGTTAATCACAAGATTATCTTGACTTATCACTTTGTTTATGAAAAACATTATATTCCTCTTAATTTTATATGCTAGTTTCACAAATGTGGATTTGTACAATATCTTACAATTTAATTAGGCAGACACATTTTTCTATTTAGAGAATATTTTTGGACGCAAGCATCAAAATTCGTCAAAACTCATTAAAATTTAGAAGTGACAAACGATTTAGTTGAAAATTGAAAACCAACTAATTTTCATGATTTTTTCAACTCATTTTCGAATTTGTTTATTGCTATTTTGTTGTGCTCAAAGTATAATTCATGTTTATAATTCGAAGATTCTCTAGATTTTTACTTTTACTGGTATATATATGTTGTTGTTAGATTTGATTATTTTGATTTTGATTTTTTTATTTTAAAAATATAAAATTGTCCATTTGTGGATATGAAATCAATTATTTTTTTCAATGTTTTTTTTTTCGATTTGTGGATATGAAATTAATTTTTCTTGAATGATTCAATCTCTACGTTTTGAAAGTAGTTCATATTTGTTCTTTTTTGGAACATTTTATGTTTTTGTGGTTTCATGTATTTAATATAGTTCATATTGGTTTCATTTTGAACTTTTTATTTTTTTATTTTTTTTCTTGCATAATTACATGATAAAATATTATGGTGATTTTGATGAAGCATATATGAGTTATTTTTTAGAATCTATTCTGGTATATTTATAAGTTGAAACAGCAGTAAATTTTTCTGAGTACGAAGTAAACTAATACATTTATCAGTTAGAACTAATGTGAAGTTTTCTGAATTCAAATACATCTGATACATTTATTAGAGTATCTGATAAGTTTATGTTTTATATGTTTGGTAGTTGATATGATGCTTTTAGCAATGCTACAAAATTTCATAATTTGAACTCAAAAGATAAACGTATTATTGTAACAACAGTACAAGTTACAGATTCGGACAACAAATGATACATTTATCAGTTGCTCCAACACTGTAATTTTTAGAATACATATTCAACCGATACAGTTGTTAGTTCACATAACAGTGCACTTTTCTAAATCTGTATTCTACTGATACATTTATCAATTGTTCCAATAGTGCAATTTTCAAAATACAAATTCAATTGATATATTTATCAATTAAAATAACAGTGCACTTTCTTGTCTATATTCTACTATACATTTATCAGTTATACCAAAAATGATGCGTTGAAACAATAGTATAATTTTCAAAATACATCTCATGATTTAATGTTATATTTTTACGGCGTCGATGACGAAGATAACGACGACGGAGGATGAAGACGACAATAGAGTTAGGGATGTGGTAATTATGGCGCAAAATTTTGGAGAGATTTTTAGAGAGATTTGAGAGAGATTTATGAAACATAATTTTTTATTCCCATTTAGGAAGGGATTTGGTCAAAAAAAATTCTAAAGCTATGATTTAAGGGTATTTCAAGAAATTAAAATTGAGACAGGACTAATGCTAATAAATTGATTAAATATGACTAAAACTAATTTCACTACTAAAAAGATGACCTAACCCTAAATTTTTCTTAATTTTAACAAGTATATTTTAGCATAATAAATTTTAAAAACTCCAATTTCTGAAGAAGCATAACAAATTTATAGTTCAGCAAACATAACTGGTAACACATTCAATTAAAAATCTAATTAAAATAGTATTAATAATAATAAAAATACTTGAGTGGTCCATATTCACAATATGAATAAAATGTCATTAACAATAAATTTCTAGTTTAAAATTCAGCAAATTAGTTGAAGTCATGATCAACAATAAATTTCAATGGGTATAAAGTCATCAACAATCGTCAATAATCAATAATTAATTAACGTAAAAAGAGAAAGATAAGAATAGTTAAACAGAGAATGAGATTATGGCCTCATTTGGCAATTCAATTTTAAGTTAGGTTTTTTGTTTTTTTTTTGTTTAAAATAAAAAAGGCATTTAATATTCGTATCTTAACCTCAAATTTTTGCTTTTTTACATAAAATATTTTTATATATTTTTTAAAAATATTATAACTTTTATTGTACACATCTATTTTTCATAAAAATTATTTTTTTAAAATTACCTGTCCAAATTTATTAAACAAGGTCTATATTTAATATAAAATTATAAAAAAAATTTAAAAGATTATAACAATTTTTTTCGGACTTAAAGTTCTTTGCTTTTTTGTTTTTGTTTTTTTTTTAAAGTAGTTTTAAGCCAAAAGTTTTTGAATTATTATATTTTGGTTTAAAGTCACTTCTATTATTTACTAAATAAATTTTTTACATTTTTAGCTTAAAACAATTTTAAACCAAAAAAACTTAACTTAAAACCATGTTGTCTATCAGTATAAAACTTTTCCTTCCTTGATTTTTTTTTAATTTCGAGTGAGCGTATTTGATTGCTGAAACTAGCAACTTTTATATTGTAATTTGTCATAGAAGTTGTAAGTGTTTGATAAATGTGTTAGTTTGTAATTAAAATAGAAGAAAAAAATTATTATAATTTTGCTTTGTAAGTATTTTAAAAAAATTGTAGTAGCAATAGAACAGTGAATGTGCTGTGCCTAAAAAGCACCAAACCGTGTTGTGCTTTTAGCTACAGTATCTTTTCTAATGATTTTTTGTGATTGGATCCATTTATTAGGTAGATCTTGTCGTATTTGTTACACAAAAATTTAGGTTGATCCTGAAATTATGTAGAGAAACCCGATTAACCCTAGAGGGGGGGG
>JAOTRH010203336.1:0-11153 GCA_034768845.1 Heliamphora exappendiculata | reverse complement strand
TCCATCTCTGTTCTATATTCTATTTCTATCTTTTTCTTACATATATATATCTCTCTCTCTCTCTCTCTCAATTAATTTGAAGTCATGTTTCAATGATAAAAACTATGAGAAAAAACTAGAAATATGATTGCTAAGAATTACATATCTAGTACTCTCATATATATAGATTAACCATATTTAAATATTTAGAGGCAAAATTGTCAAGATCATTATTTTATAAATAATTTTTTTTAAAAATATAACTGGGCGAGCAATCGCCGAAACAGGCTCTAGATAAAAATTTAGATGTCGAACGATCAAAGTAAACCCTGCGCCACCACAGTTAATTTAAAAGAATACATTTTTAGTCGATTCTCCAACTATAATTTTTGATTCCGAGTTGAAATTCTCGTTAGATCCTCTACTGTATTCTTTTATGTAATTCCCTAACGTAGTGTGAGTTATAAACCTTTAAGAACTCGTACCAGCAGAACCTGGTCAACTTTAGTCTTGAAGACAAGTTATGAATTTGGTTCAGTCTACCCGCATATTTATAAGGTTACAGTAGAGACTTATGGAGTAATTATGATAAAAACTTATAGTGTAACCCAGATACGTATTTAATAGTTTTCACAATTAAGCAAACCTCTCAACGGTATTTGTAATTACGAAAATCTTGTAGTGATTTTTATAATTTTTATAAAACACTAAATTATACTTCACACCACTAAAAAATTATAATTGCACTATAACCAATAATCTCAAGATCATTTTGCATTGAGCTCTTATTATTAAATATTTAACTCATCTCATCACATTAAGATTCTCAATACTCATTAATTAAATTTAATAACTGAAAATTTAATTTAATCGGCATTTTTAAATTCTTTAAGCCCTTAATCTTAACTTATTTCATCGCCAGATAATCAAATCTATCTGTAGGGTTTGACTCGGTCAAAATTTATAAGTTTCCTTAGCGGGGTATCGTTAATCCCGATCATTCGATATGTGAATTTCGTCAATAATTAATATTCACCATATAAATAATATCGTTATTCGTCAATAATTATATGGCGAATATTAATTATTAACGGAATTCACGTCCCGAAATATTAGGATTAACGATACCTCGTTAAGAAATCTTATAAATTTTGATCGGGCCAAATCCTATAGATAGATTTGATTATCCGACAATCAAATAAGTTAAGCGAAAGGGTTTAAGAAATATCAAGATACCGATTAAATTAAATTGTCAGTAATTAAATTTAATTAGCGGGTATCGAAAATCTTAATGTGAGAAGAAATGATAAGCATTTAACAACTGGAGCTCAATACTAGATGGTCTTGAGATTGAAATTATGAGTCAGAATGTAATTATAGTTATTTAGTGGTATGAACTATAATTTAGTATTTTATGAAAATTGTAAAAATCGCTGCTGATTTTTCATAATTGCAGATACCGCTATGAGGTTTGCTTAGTTGCGAAAATCGTTGATACGTGTCTGTGTTCCACTGGAAGTCTTACTCATAATTACTCATCAGGTCCTTACTGTAGTCCTATAAATATACGGGTAGGCCAAACTAATTTTGTAACTTGTCTTCTAAGATTAAAGCTGTTTAGGTTTTGCCAGTACGCATTCTTGATAGATTGTAACTCACATTACGTTCGGAAATCGCATAAAAGAACACAGTAGAAGATCTGACAGGTGCTTCAACTCGGATTCAAATCGTAGTTAAAGATTCGATCGGTAGAAATGTATTCTTCTAAATTAAATTTAGATGCACGGATTTTATTTTGACCGTTCGTCATCAAAAGTTTTATCTGGAGCCCGTTTTGACGTTTACTCGTTCAGTTATTTTTTTTCTTCAAATAATTGTTTGCAAATAAAGATCTTTGCAGTCTTTCCTCTAACACCCTCAGGGGAGAGAAACTAGAAGACATGAATGAGGAAGAATGACCTCTCCTTGACAGGCAAGTCTTGAGGGTTATTTGACTAACTCTATCATGGAACGTCACCTTTAATATTGTAAATGAGAAAACAACGATAGGTTTGATGGTGATTTGACCAACACATGTGAAAAGTCTAGTATAGTAAATAAGGTTTACTTGATGCGAAGATCGTTCAACATGAAAATGACACAAGGTGAGCCAGTTGTAGATCACTTGAATGACTTTAACACGGTAACAACTCATTTAAGCTCCGTGCCTATTGAGTTTGACGATCAGGTAATGATGTTGATTCTTTTGTCCCCATTCTCTAAGAGTTGGTGCAACACTATAACAACTGTGACAACTCATCAGGAAAATCAAAACTAAAGTTTGATGATATTCGAGACCTAATTCTTAGTGAAGAAATTCAAAAAAGGGAAACGGGATAAACATCGGGATCAACTTTGAGTATAGAAATGAGAAGGGAGGTCAAAATCTAATAGTAGAAGCAAGTCTAAATGAGGTAATACTTGTTGGAATTGCAAGAATAAGTAGCATCTCATAAAAGAATGTAAGGCACCAAAGAATGGCAAGAGTGGTCAAAATTTTGCGAATGTTACAACTGCAGAAGACATTTGTGACGCCTTGATTTGTAGCGTTAACAGTTCTATGGAGTCATGAATTTTGGATTTTGGCGCGTCATTCCATTCTACGTCATATCGAGAAATCATGAAAAACTATATCAATATAGATTTCGGTAAGTATTTCCTTGCTGATGATGAACCTTTGAAGATTGTGGGTAAAAAGGGATGTCCGGATCTGTTTGCCAAACGGGTCTGTGTAGAAGCTGCAGAATGTCGGATATGTATCGCAGTTGACATGAAATCTAATTTTTGTGAGGCAGTTTCATGATGAGGGTCACGTGGTTAGCTGTATTGAAGGACTATGGAAGATTACCAAGGAATCACTTGTAGTTGCTTGGAGAAAGAAGGTACTCTGTACATGACAATGAACATGAGTATTATTTGTGTTATTGATATTGAAAGTGTTTAGGTTATCTGGCACCGAAGGCTTAAAAACACATGAGTGAAAAAAGAATGAAGACACTCCTATCAAGTGGAAAGTTATTGGGGTTGAAATCCATCGACTTGAATTTGTGTGAGAACTATATCTTCGGCAAACAGAAAAGGGTCATTTTTTCAAAAATCAGCAGAACTTTGACAACATAGACGTTGAAGCTTGTTCATACAGATGTATAAGGACATACACTAGTGAAAACCCGCAGTATCCTTAGACGTAGGCATTCTTGTCGAAACACGTAAATAATGTGTTTCTTGTATGTGATTGTTTCTCGTGCTTATTTTTTGTCTTATTGGCACTCATTTTTGTCTCAAAAATCATGTTTATAATTTGTTCTTATGTCCCAAAACGGTATGCAATGACAACTAAATTTCCATAATATATGAATTTATGATTTTTCACCATCTATGAAATTTGATATTTTCATGATTATATACATACTCTTAAGGATATTAGGTTTATATTTTTGAGATACCATCTCTGAAGGGGCATAAATAATTCATTCACTAAGGTATAAGATTCATTTAATTGTATTTCTACAAGCACGACAAATTCACTTATGAAGTTAACTTATTTGCTCAGCCAAACATCAAAATATCTACAACATATCATAAGAACCCGATATCTTAATAATGATTTTATTTAAAATTTCAAGTAAAACTTTATATTCAAGACACGAGATTGGTTTAAGTAGAACGTTATTTAAACATATCGAAGTGCTAGTGTTTATTATTGTACCTATAGAGTATTACAGAAGTATAAGTTTAAAAAGCTCTTTGAAATTGATCCGCTATTAGATTTATATTATATTTAACATTAACACCTAAAATATTAAGTGGAATAGATATTTAGTTTGGGGATGGTTTTAGACAGCAAATTCAAATTTGACAAGAATCACTTTTTCTTCTTGGAGTAGATAGGGGAAATTGGCTAAAAAATAAAAGTTCAAGACGCTGTTGGGCACGAAGGAGTGACTAAACTACCATATTCTATGCAAAATGGTCGCTTATTTCATGGCTGACAAACTTTGCCAAATTCTACGTAAAGATCATATCAATTTTGTAAAAACTCTTTTAAATTTTCATTTTTACAAAATTACAGTGAAATTTAACCATTCGAACTTTTGAGGATTTTCATCTTTGATACTTTTCTTATCAACTAGTTGAATACGTGTTTAGGAATACTAAGAATTATTATTTTTTTTAAAAGGGAAAAGTCCAACCCCCAAACAAAAGAAAATTTAAGAGAGAGAGAGAGAGAGATTTGGGTAATTTGTCTTTAAAATTGTATAGAGTTTGTTTGTGAAAATTCCTTAAGAGCTTGTTTGGTTGAATTACTATTTTTTATGAGATATTTAGTATATTTGAATTATTAATGCATGGGACATTATAAACTAAAGAGATAATTACACTTATCTTCCATGAGATTTAAGTTTATTACAGGAATCTTCTCTGCAATCTCTGAAATTACACTAACCTCTCTTGAGATTTAATTTTTAACATCAATTGCACCAAACTGTTAAAATTTTCGTTAAAATTTAACGAAAATCGCCCATCTCACCCCAAAATCACATTTCTCACCCAAAAATCACCATTCGAACCACCTTCCCCCTCTCCCCAAAACCACCCTTTCCACCCTAAATTTCAACATAATGGTGGTTTTGGAAATGATGGTTTTGGGATGAAAATGGTGATTTTGAGGAAAAAAAGTGATTTTGGGGTGAGAATGGTGATTTTGGAGTGAAAATGGCGATTTCTGTTAAATTTTAACGAAAATTTTAACAGTTTAGTGCAATTGATATTAAAAATTAAATCTTATTAGAAGTTAGTGTAATTTTAGAAACTACAGGAGAGATTCCTATGATAAGCTTAAATCTCATGGGAGGTAAGCGTAATTATCCCTAAACTAAATTATTAATGTAGTATTTTTTTGTACTAAATTATTATTTTTTTGTACTGAAGGGTACATTGAAAATATGATAATTTAAGAATAAATAATACATTATTTGATTTAATATTATTTTAGTGAGATTATATTTTTTTATGTACAAAAATAATCAAAATAATTCTAGAATTAACCATGGGATGTTATGCTAGTTGGAAGAGTTTTCTTAATCTCTCTAGGTTGTTGCCCAATATGACTATATATAAAACTATTTTCAACTAGACACATCGCCTTGATAATCCTGCAACTGTTTTTATATAGTTCCATCCTCCTTGATAATCCTGCATCCAAATATGGCCCAAGGCTTCTGTTTAATGTGAGACAAACTTTCAAGAAAACGAAGAAAAAAAAACTTATCAGGTTGCAGTTTTTTTTATATGGATATTTCTCACTTAGAATAACCCCATACCAACCATCCCCACCTCCACCTGGTTTTGGGCATAGTCAAAATAGAAAGGCAACATCTATAGTCCCAGTATAATACTTTGTATCGATAAATTCAAAACAGTAATTGATATTTTATCAGTATCAATATATACCATACTAATAAAAAAATCAATACTCTATCAGGTACAATATTCAAAACATTGATTCATTCAGCTAAAAGTAAAACAAAAGTCAAATTCTCAAGGACAATAACCAAATATTAGACGGACAACATTTTATTCAAATAAAATTGGTACATCCGTTCATATTCAAATTACAATACAGAACAGCAAAATTAGACTACATGAGTGCTATAACTAGCTAGACATGCCGAACCCCCCATTTCAAGCCTTCGTCTTCCTTATTTCGAAGAAAGCTACTCAGGGTTCTGGGCTAACTACAAAATCAGATTACATAGCCGCCAGAAGTACCCGCGCATCTCTCTCAAACAATCCTTCTCAATTCCTCGTTTTCCTTGCTCAGAAGATCAATCCGGGATTGAAGAATGTTGATCATGGCTTGGGCCCTCATTACTTCAATCTTCAAAGTCTCCCTCTCCATCGACACGTTAAGGATCTCATTTTCCAAATTGCTGATGAATTTCAAATAGCCAGGAGGCACAGATTTCTCAAGATTAGCAGCGTCAAATGTACACAGGTTATTTGGATGAGTTTCCTTCGGTTCAATAGATTCTAATAAAGGGAATTCCAAGAGTGTAGAAGAAAATTTTGTTGTGGTTGTGGCGGTTGTGGATATACAAAGATCCTGTGTCGTAGTTGAATCTTCCGAACCATTTGCGTGGCTGGAGTTTGGATCGTTATTCTTTGATCTTTTATTCTGGAACATAGAGATGGGTTCGGGATTAGCTATACCTGGTAAACGGCAATCAGCAGACCTTTCCCTCTTGCAAACAAATGAAACATTTTGAGAAATAATTGGAAGCTCAGCCAGACGCAGAGGAGCCTTCTTGATGGAATGAATATCCTGTAACAATAAGCAAATATTCAGAGCTAGAGGCTATCTAGACAGTTGCTATTATCATCAATCTTATAGTTTGTTCTGGGAGACAAGGGGGGAACAGGATAGGACTAAGGGAGAGAGGGGTCAACTATTCTTTTATTTGCTCCATGGGATAAATAGTTTCACGTTTGTATTGCGAAACTTTGACTAACAATCCGATAAATTCCAGACTATTTCCAGTACAACTAATATCATGCCACCTGATATTATTAGTACCAAGCTACGGATTATCTTTCTCCTTATCCAAAGGATAGCAATAACTCTACAACTTTCGTCACATTCTTTATTCTACTTTAACAAAACATGAATAAAATTTCTTACGATTTATACAATAATATTTTTAATCTCCTGGTATTAAAAAAAAAGCAAAGTGGAAGTTCTAGGATTTACTTATCCCTCCTATCTCATTCAATCCCATCAGAGATAACAAACAAGACCTTAGGCTCTAAGCATAAAAGCGCATGAATGTTAACACAAGAATATAGGCTAGTAGCTATAAAGATTGCTGCTTTATATGAGCATAAGCATTTATTGAACTGTAGGCATTGCCTTCATCAGATGTGCACTCAATTGTCTACGATTTTATCACCTTTTTCCGGGTTTTCATACGTTATCTTATGGCATATAAAGTTGCATAAACTAGCAATGCTGCTAGAATCACAACCTAAAATTCAAATCAACTTGTTTTTAAACATTATGCATCATTATAAGATAAGTGAAGGTACTTAATCACACTGAAACTTTCAATAAAGAATGAAAATCATGACAATCAAAACATCAGTTCCAAAAAGATAATACAACCAAATGGTTAAAATATCGGTTGTTACGTAACGATATTTTTATGTCCCCAATTTGGACAAGTATGCATTCATCGACACGGAAAATCATAAGCATATCAGCTACTATTCAGATATGGTGACATAACGAAACATATCGGTCAATACCCCTGTTCCTTTCACTGTTATGGATGTTGCACCTTTGTCATCACTGTGGGTTACTTTTCTCTCATTTCACCCTCTTTTCCGCACAGGCCATAGCTACTGGCTATCCACTTGTTTACAAGCTTCAAACTTTAAAAAGGAATAGATCCTGGATCCTTCGTTTGGAAATGCCCTTTTCCTTTCCACTCTGCAATTCCTCATTGCTTTCCCCATTTGTGCTACTCAGCCATTAGTTCAATAGTTCAGATTGTTCCACCTATTGACCCAACGGTCAGACTGCTCCTCTCATCTCCACCGGAAATGCCCTTTTCCTTTCCACTCTGCAATTCCTCATTGCTTTCCCCATTTGTGCTACTCAGCCATTAGTTCAATAGTTCAGATTGTTCCACCTATTGACCCAACGGTCAGACTGCTCCTCTCATCTCCACCACAAAACCTCTCTCATCAGTTTGCAAAAATGTCCAAATTCAGGTTCAACATCGTTTACTGCTACTGGAGTTCCGAGGTCTGAGAAGATTAGTCTTTCAAAACAAACAATATTACCATTCAGGATGATTGACTTGACAATTTATATTTATTGAGATAAATTCAGTAAGGATTTTTTTTTCAAATCCACTTTCTCCCAAAAAATTACCTATCTGCCACGACTACTACAGTTAATTGGACACCCTTTGATAAAGATGGGTTAAAATTTATTATTGGGATTTGCTATTAGCCACTAGTACTGCTATAACATTTGTATCATTATACCAACAAACATTGGACTATATTTGCTTTATTGTTATGAACTTTTATTCCAATAGCATTTCTAATTCTCATAGATAGTGAAATGCATTACAAAATACATATTTAAGTGTCACAATGTTGATTAAAATGCATTGTAAACACTAAAACTCTCATCAATAACATCTACATATGCTTATCAATGAGTCATTTAGCATTTGCTATTGCTCAAAAAAAAAATCAGAGTTCTGTTTTCAATTGTCTTCACACACTGGCTCATACTCTAGATAACTATTCCATGTGACTCTGACCATTATACCAGCTAATGCTGCAACCCAACACCGCGCCAATTACTAAAATTCAGGCCTAATGGTCACGAGGTGCACATTCCTAAATCCCAAAGGATTGGCATTTTCTTAAAGGGGATCCCAAGGGAGAACTCAGTAATTTACTTGTCCCAGAGTGATTCCAAATGTTGAAACATTAGGAAACCCTACGAAAGCGCAGATCCAACAGTGCCAAAGAGATGCTGCAACTAACTCCTATCTTCAGAAAACTGGTCTTGGGCACAGTTGTTGATTAAACAATTTCCATTATATATATTTTTCTTCAAATAAATGCCCCGATTTGTACCCTAACAGTATCTTCTTAGTGATAGAGTTTCATCTTCTCTTTTGAAAATGGCTGATGGCACATTCTCTTTTGGTCCTCGACTTCTCATTATTCGGTCCATATACTCTAGTCCCTAGGAAGATATAATTTTCACTATCCAAATTTCAATTTGGTCCATGAAGTTCCAAATTTGGACAATCAAGCTCTGGACTTGTTTGAAGTGCATTAATGACCCTCTGTCGTGGCCATGGACAGAGTCATACTTTTACCATTATCCCCTATTTCATTCAATTTGCTATTTCTACATACATCACCTGAACTTGTTATTACAACCACTTCAACTTTCATGAATGAATGAGAATTTCAACACCACATTCTCTCCATTTTTTTCCTATCATCACCACCTCCTCCTTTACTAACTCTCTCTCTATAAACAATCCTGCCGCCCCCTGATCTATTAAAAGATCCAATTATTGCACTACGTCCTCTCATCACCACTGTAAATTTCACCATGAACTGGACCAATAAGGTAAATAAACACAAAGGTGGTGTATATCCAAATATAAATAAATCCAAATGAAGTGATGGGATGAGCTGATCATCGTGGTGGTGATACCAGGTGGCAACGCAATTTCAGTGCCAACACATAATATTCTATTTCATTCTCTCTTTCTTCCACAATATATGTGTATATATTAGTGTGTTCCCGTGCCTCTGACTCCCTATATACCTCTGACTCTCTATATAAAGTACATAGAGAAGCACACCTGGTTAGGCCCAATAAAATAAAACGGGGGTCTTGTTGTTGAAATTTTGAATTTATAAATTATAGTTGAAAAGATGTGATTATGACTTTAAGCATAACTCGAATTATAAACTTATAGCTTAAAATAGCATAAGTTGAATGATTAAGTTTGAGCACGAGTTGCTTCTCGGTGAAAGACCGAAAACTTGCGCAATGTAAGGTAGGCCCTTCTTTAGGGTTAATCCCCGTAAAAGCGTATTGTTAGGCAGCCCACCCATCGATGTTTCCGGGAGAAACCGAAAATGTGTGTTCTCCATGTCAGGCTATAGAATGAGTATTTATCCTTCGAGTCTCGCGTGGACTGATGGCGATAAATACGCTTGGGTTTATAGGCGCCAGCCGGCCTTGGTACTTGAATGAATTAATGAAATAATTAGGTTGGTAAAACCTTAACTGGATGAAATGATGGGATGTGAAAATGCGTTGAATGGGTTGAGAATGACAAGATGATGGAGTACAATGGTTAATTTCACCCAAACTAGGAAGTATGGAATGCTAATCCTTTTACACAAAACTTGGTTATGTATTGGGAATTTGATTTGGAACAAATGACGTGTTTTTTGATTAAACTTAAATGTGCATCTCGTATAACCATTTTCACATATCATGCATATGTTCATTGTTAGTCTCTTTCCTACAAGTTGCGGCTCATGTTATTTAACAACATTTCAGGTGATAGCGAGAAAAAAATTTTAGACTAAGATGACGGTCGCCGAACCCTTTTTTGGGTAGTTGATAGGATTACATCCTCATTTGTACCACCTTTTGAGAAAAAAAAATTATTGTAAATGTAATTTTTCTTAGATAATTGTTTTGTGGGTTGGAGGAACCCTTTGTAAGATCCTAAGGTCACGTTCACATATTTTCTATGCATGTGAGGGCATTAGACTCGTACTTTGGATCAAATTTCTTAATTTTTGGATGAAATATTATAGTCTCAAATGTTGAAAGTTCAAGTTTTCGGGTTAAATGGACTTGTTTCATTTTCAAATGCATGTTTTACCTTATATTTAAGCCTATCAAAAAGCATGTTTGAGATTTGTGATTGTTAAGAATAATAGAAAGCCGTACCCTAATGAGTAGGCGAGCTCTTATTTATAATAAATTTAGAGAACACTATTACAATCATACACCTACATACGCCGGATAATAATAACATAATAGTAATATAATAATAATAAGCTACTAACACCCCCCTCAAACTGGAGCATATACATCTACCAAGCCCATCTTGTTACATAAATAGGAGACACGTGGACCTAGTAAAGATTTAGTAAAAATATCAGCCACCTGTTCCCCTGTAGGGATAGACCCAAATGTAACAACACATTTCTGATATTCATCACGGATAAAGTGGCAGTCAACCTCAATGTGCTTCGTTCGCTCATGAAAAACTGGATTTGTGGCAATATAAATTGCGGATGTATTATCAACCCAGAGTCTAGCAGAGCCTTTAAGTGGAAAGTGTAACTCTGTCAAAATCTGCTGAAACCACATAATCTCAGCAGTTGCTAATGCCATAACTCGGTACTCGGCCTAAGCACTAGACCGGGATACCACAGTCTACTTCTTACTCTTCCGAAAATCAAATTCCCACCAACAAATATAGAGTAACTAGATGTGGATCTTCTATCAAACGTACATCCAGCCCAATCAGCATTAGAGTACCCTTCCATTCCCATATGACCATGAT
>JAOTRH010203325.1:0-11154 GCA_034768845.1 Heliamphora exappendiculata | reverse complement strand
TGGGATGGGAGCTCTGTTCTGGATCATTGAACATTTCAAGATACACTCTTCTGGAATATTAATGTTTCTCTGTCGCAGTGTAATACAAGTCATTGGATCATTGAAAACTCAAGATACAAGAATTTCGAGACATGACTCAATGGTTTACAATGCATTAGAAGAGAGAGACATAAATATTTTCGGACAAAGGATCTTAATGTACACCCACACCCACAACAGATGGGGAAAAAATAGTTTTAATAAGGTTTGGTCATTTACTATTGTTTCGCACAATTGTTGAA
This sequence comes from Heliamphora exappendiculata, assembly GCA_034768845.1. Lineage (NCBI taxonomy): Eukaryota > Viridiplantae > Streptophyta > Magnoliopsida > Ericales > Sarraceniaceae > Heliamphora > Heliamphora exappendiculata. The sequence goes on along the minus strand of JAOTRH010203325.1, from coordinate 10,873 downwards.
ACTTGGATATAAAACAGGTGAGAATGCAGGATTGAGTCCATTAGCCACTTCTTGTGTTGTGCAGATAAGAGGATGGTTCCAACTAAGAAAAACAATAAAGAAAAAAAAAATGCACACACACACAAAAGGGAAGAATACAAGATGTACGAGCATTGGTGTGCCGTGTGGATGTGCATTCCTTTGCGTCCGGAGACGTAAAAAAATCCCCAACATTTTACAAAAATTAGGCCTACCACCAGTGAGTGTATCCCTTACTATTAAGTAGTAAGTAGTACAGAGTCTGATAAATACTGCATACTGAACCACATGTTTGCAGATGTAACAACTTTGGCATTTTTTCACTTATAACTTTAGCAAAATATAGTGTAGTGTAGGACAATTTCTGCATAACTCTTATTATGGTTCATCATTTAATGGTGAAACAACCATAGTAGCTGAGGATGTAGTCTTAGTTGGGTGATCTATGTAAATCTTGTGTTTCGTGTGTTTGTTATTAATTTGTTCTTTTTTTTCCTCGCTCGTTTTTTCACAAATCCTACTTATGGTTTTTTTATAATTGTAACAATTAAGTTGGTAGAGAAATCATTTTTTAAGAAATTTTGTTCAAAATGTTGAAGGAAAAAAAAAACAGAGAAACAATATGTGAACTCACCTGTAATGAAGGAGAAAGTAATGAAGAAAAATTGAGATTTCAAGCTTGGCTAGATCTAGTCCAGGACAGAGCCTACTTCCTGCTCCAAATGGTATGAAAGTTCCTGCTTTGATTACATGATCCTAAATAAAATTGAACAATACAATCATGCACAATAAATTTAATAATTTTTTTACTATACAAATAATATACTTGCAAATTAAAGAGAAATGATTTTGGCAAGAAAATAATGTTTGGCACTCCTTTTTTAGCCAAATACATTACTCTATTTTTAATAGGAAGCATTAGAAAAACACTCAAGTATTTAGGCAAAAGAAAATAAGGGATAGAGAATGGAGGTATTTTTTTTCCCCCTTCAAATTTTACTTGGAACGAAAAAGAAGTGTATTTTGCTAAAAGGGGAGTGCTTAAATCATTTTCTCTAAATAAACAGTCCTAATTATCGTCCACTAAGCGGTGGATACTTATACTCTTATCACTAAGGTCATGTTTGGTTACAGAACTAAATTCATGAGATTAATAGTGTATTTAAATTGTTAATACATTCACTATTATGAGTGAGATTAATATTGTAATTTGTTATATGCAAATAATATTTCATTCAGTTAATTACTAAAAATTTTTTTTTCATTGAGAGTAGGATGAACTATCGATAAATAGGTCTTGTTTGACATTATTCATGCTGGATTAGATATAGTAATGCACATAAATACCCTTAAATAGTCATGTGTTTGATGAAGTTATGATGTAATTATAAAGACAAATTTATTTTTTATCCATTTATCCTACCAAGCCATAAGTCATTAAAAAACCCACCACCCCCTGGAATTAAACTTATCCCATGAAGGGAGGATTAAGTTAGTTGAGTGGGATCTTTTAAACCCCGCCAATCAAATAATAGTATATTTTGAACTATTATGGAATAGTTCAATTCTACCATCGCAATACCACAACCAAACAGGGCCTAAGAGTATATTGGAAGTGTTTGGCAATGCTATTGTTGTACCTTTTAGCTTTTTACTACTAAATAAGATACAAAATTTTTCTAAATACGTATAATTTCTGCTTCAATTTATAATTATTTTTTTTTTTTATTTCAACTACAAGTCATAATTTTTATCAAATACTCACAACTTTTGCTGTAAGTTATAATTTATAAGCTATTAATTTCAACAATACTAAACACCACCGTTGTCGGTGATCAATTATAACTACTGTGATTTCTACTATTGTGATTTCTAAGTCTTATGATGTAATTATTATTTTTCTCATAAAGATTTAAAATAGAAAGTACTTATTTACTTGTATTGGTGAGAGGTCTTTGCTGTCCATAGAAAGGTACTTAGCATTTTACTTGAATAAATAACTAAAAATACAGACTTACATCCCATCTGGAAGGATTAAATTGAGTTGGGTTGGTGTAGGTTTCAGGATCCAGGTGTACGCTCCTAATCCAAGCCAAAACCTTCCATCCCTTGGGTATGGTGTATCCTTCAAAACCCATGATTTTGTATCAGCAAATCATAACGAAACAGAGAGTTTAAAATTAAAATTGATGCAACTGTTTTGAAGAGAGACAAGACCGTTGAGATTAACATCTGTTTTTGCCTCCCGGAAAAGTGCAAAGGAGATATTAGCTACGCGCAGTGTTTCATCAATTACCTGCAAAAACCTCAGAGTTGAGATAAAGTCTCTCAACTCTCTCAAGAGCAACTTATTACCACGATTACATCCTAATGTTTTAATACATTTATCTATAAGCTTATTTATTTTAATTATTTTTTAAATATTTCAAAATATTTAAATTTATAGTGCATTAAATAAATATACTCATATCTTAAATAGTCATCAATAAAGGTGATAAAATACTCAAAATTATCTTTAACCCGTATAATGCACAATATTATCACGGTGCAAAAAAAATAAACAATTTTTAAAGTATATTTACTTTTTAGCCTGAAAGCAAACAAAAATGCATAAAGTCATCGTGGTGCACAAAAATTAAAATTTTTTAGAGACATGTTATTTTGCATTTGCATATTTGTAATCTCTCTCTCTCTCTCTATGTATATACTAGCAATAAATACACGGATGCGTGCGTAAATATATATTTAAAAATTAAAATAAATTAAAAAATAAATAATAAAATAACTTTTAAAAAAAAGTGTGAGTAGTTATAGTTTTTAAATTATGTAATAAAAGAAAATTTTAATAAATAAAATCATATAATATTATTTTGATATTAAAACACTAATTAATGACATTTTTGATATAAAAAAATTCACACAATTTTACCACACCAAATAGGTGCTTTCATTTTATATATTAGTACAGAACATGTAATTATGAAAAGTGCATGTGTAATATTTTTCCTTATTACTTTTTAATTTTAAATATTTTAATAACCAAAAAGGTAAAACAAAAAAAAAAACTTTTAAAAATTTATGTGAGAAGCTATACATGACGTAAGAATTTACGTGGCTAGTGAGAAGTTATGTATAGGTTTTGAGAAGTTGTGTTTGCTCCCACCATTAGAGAAAAAAAACCCACGAAATTTCACTAATATCTCTATCGTTTCCATATAATAGTACTAGATTTGTAGCCCTCGCAGGTAGAATTTGTTATTTATAATTTGTTAGTATTAAATATTTTAAAATATAGAAAATTAAAAAATTAACATTTTAGAAAATTTATGTGAGAAGTCACAGTTGGTGGTTATGGGGAGTATAAAAAGTTAATGTAAAGTTATTTTAGATCTATATCAATGCTGGTTTTTTTTTTTTTTTACTAAAAACGTTGTAAAGTCAAGACTGTCCTTTGCCCCAAAAAAAAAAATATGAAATTAAAAAATTAAATAAAAATATAAATTTTCAGAATTTCTATTTAAACTCTTATTACTTTTAATATAATATAATACTCTTTATTTATAACTTATTTACTACTATTACTAACTATATATAATTATTAATATTAAATATATATAAAAAAAATTATCTGCTTTGAACAAAAAGCAAAAAAAGTCAATTTTTTATCCAAATAACTAACTTCAAAAAAGCTACTTTAAACTAAATTTAATTTTTTGAATAAAAACATAATTTTTTTTTGTTTAAGTTAGTTGCCAACAGGAGCCTTATACTTTAGAAAGTAAATAAAAAGCCATATTTGCCCTCATTAATAGAAAGAAAAACATGTCCTATGAACTTCACCAAACTTTATCATTAGGTAGTGTTTTTTTATTATAATAATATAGACAAAAGATGTATATTTATATGTATATATATATTAGCTATACCTTAGAAAGATATTTCATTTGTTTAATTTCTTTAAGATTCAATCCTGTTTCTGTGGGTGACCTTCTCCTTATGATCTCCTCTTGTTCTTCCTGCCAAAAAACAAAAAGAAAAAACAAAAAAAAAAACAAGATCTGTATGCTAGCGTAAATAGGATCAAATTTTAAGGTATGGAAAATTGCATGGAAAAAACTATTAGGTGAATCAGTTCTGTGATGGAATGAAGAATGGCTTATAGGTAGTGTGAAATTAGAAATTCCAGATTGCATTAGAAGCCAAGAACATATCAATTATAAATAACCTTAAAAGGTAGAAGTGATTAATCTCTAAATCTTATTGATTTTTTATGATAAAGAATTTTCAAAAATTTCTATGCTAAATTTAGACTATGAATTTCTTTACGAAATTAGAGTAGAAGTGACTTAGAAACGTGAAAAATGTATAATTTTTTGTCGTTTAATAATTTTTGTTCTAACGTATTTAAGGTAACGAGTTTTACTTCTTTATTTAAATAAAAATTTAAAGTGAAAAACCGCTTGAATGGAGATTTTATTGGTCTATTTGCCGATTTACTTTTTATTAGAGCATCTAAAAGACCCTTCTCTCAAAAGAGGGACTATCGACCTATTGACTTGAAAAAGTTTCTAAAATCTTTCTAAAATGAAGATTTTATTGGTCCATAGACAAATTCGTTTTCAAGCAATGAGAATAAGAAAAAACTCTTAAAAATAATTGAAATTCTTAAATTTGCGAGGAACAAACTAGCTATCCCTTCTAACAAGACTAACAAATTGTGCTCAAAACTTGCTTCTTCAAAAGTAGAAGGTTGTTTTCTTGGATTGTGGAAGTTTTTGTGCTTTCTCTAGCTTTTGGTCTTTATGGCTTATAGTAGAAGGTTGTTTTGGTCTTTATAGTCTTATAGCATTTTTTTTGTCTTTTTGATGAGTTACTCTATCATTATTTTGTTTGTCCCCTAAATTTGTATATTGTGCCTCTTTGTATATCTATTGTTTTTTTATTCATGTATGTCTAATTACTCCTAAAAAAATAATAAATAAAGAATCTCAACTTGCCCAACTTGTCTTTCCCTACAACATTTTATAAATAAAAAAAGACAAAATAAATGCAATCACTTGTAAGTCACATGTATCGGTTAAACCCAATTGTTTGCACCTTGCGTGAATTGAACTCGAACCTCTAAAAACTATCCTACACTGCAATTTTCATGTTCAACAACTTCTTAACAAATTTGTGAAATCCATGGACTATGTTTTTACCTTGGCCTTTTGGAGGAATTGTGGATGCTCCGTTAGAAAGAGGACAGCCCACATTGTGGCATGGGCAGAGGACTCATGCCCAGCAGTCAAGTAAATGATTATCAAGTCTATGATCTCCTCATCCTTCAACTTCTCACCATCCTCATCTTCAATCTCTAGCAGCAAATCCAGCATGTCTCTCTTTGTCACTGCCTCATCATTATTTCTTACCATAGCTCTTCTTTCATCCACAGTGGCTTGAAATATCTTCACCAGCTTGTCCCGAGCCTGTCGTGCCGAGGGTAAAATAGTAAAAGACAAAAAAGAATAAAAAAATTGGAAGTGAGCAAACAGGTCCATATGAAGGAGAACTGTGTCTATCTCTATAGCCCTTAATTTGATTCTCTTTATGTTCCTCATTTTGATGGAAAGTTGAACACTTCGTGAAATTGTGGATTTATAAAAGATTAGATTTTTAAGAGATATAGTTATTTTAGAGAAACGGAGAAGAAAAGAAAGTTAGGAAATTTGGAATAATTTGGTTTGGTAGTTTTTTTTTTTTTAATATTTTTGTTAGAATGTTTAATATGCATTTATTTTTTACTTTTATGCTAAAATATATGTGACATTGTTATGAAATTTTTTTAAAAAGTTATGTTGATTTTTTTATTGTGAGTATTATAATAACTTCATTAAGATAAAAAAGTTAAAGTGTTTAGGATGTGCATGCCTTTCTTTAAAAAAAAGAGGTGAAAAAAAATTAATAAACATTTTCAAGATGCCAAACACTACCTTACATTATTATTTTTATTTTTTTTTTGTGCAAAAGACTAACTTTTTTGAGATGCCAAACATGAACTATAACTATAGATGCATCCTAATAAAGAAGAAATTTTAGCATGACAAAATAATATTGTAACAAAAGGAACGGTTCATTGATAGATGAAACTCAGTTTTAGTATTGCTATTTGTTCAGATTTACTTATAGATTTAGAGACACTTTTTTTTACATGGCTTAGTCACACATTGCTATTTGCATTTTTGTGTTATCATATTTGGACACATTTTTCTTATATAGACTCACCACACATTTTTGTGGGAGTCAACATATGTTATGCTGCATTTTAGCATAACTTATGCTCTGTTTGTGTGAATTGATTTGATTTTATATGATTTTTTAAAATTTAATTAGTAAATTAAGCCATAAAAAATAAGTCCTAATAATTTGAAATTAAAATCAAATTATTTATCAAAAAAATCAAACCCAATAATACGATTTTAATCGGTTTAAACTGATTTAACAGGTCCAACCATTTTTTTGAAAGAATAAGTAATTGTGTTTGAAAAACTTAAAAAAAAAAAAAAAAATCTCGTTGACATTTTAAAGAAACTAAACAATAGAGGTTAAAACCTAACTTTTTAATAAAAAAATTAAATTTTCAGATAATCCAAACAGGAACTTATTTTCTTTCCTGCTACTGATAACTGACCTTGAGTGCATTGTGATAAGCAAATCCAGGGAGATTAATGGTCATGGCCTTGATTCCCCGATTCAGCTTACTATACTCTCTCTCCAACATCTCCATCATCGGCTCACTCTCTCTGCTCACCATAATATACATCATCACCCTGAACGCGATCTTCCTCATCTCCGTCAAGAACTCAATCGGACGATCCAGATCAGCCCATTCCTCCAAAGAAGCCCTCACAATTCCCTTGACGTAATCCAGGTACACGGACAGCGCGGCGTCGCCTTTGATCGGCGCCGCCGTCAGCCGGCGGAGACGCCGGTGTTCTTCGTTGGAAATGCCGTGGAGTCCCTTTTTCCCGAGAAGTTTCGCGACGGAGCTAGGCCAGCCGGGGCCGAACCGGTCGTCGTCCATCAGAACTTGCTTGCACGCCTCGGAGGATGTGACGATGACGCATGGGTTGCCGAACATGAAGGCCCTGTAAATCTGAGCTCGCCCGAATCTGGGTTTTCAATGGGAGAGTGAGCAAGATTAACGGTTGAGAGATTTAGTTTTTTTTTTTGGGAAAAAAAATGTTAAATTATTTAGAATAAATTTTTTTTTAATCAGAAATAGGCTATCACGGTTAAATATATTTTAGATTGATAATAAATTAAATAATAAAGTGCAATAGCAGAAATAAAATAGCTCAAAAAAACAAAAAAACTCAAATAAAAATCAAAATATAATTCAAAAAAAAAAACCATCAAATTTTCTCAACACAAATTCCTACTAAATGAAAACTTAACATTACATTTAAAAAAAAAAAAAAAAACCCTCATATGTTATTCCTTTTGCAATCTTTCTTAAAAGATTTAATGCTTTCACTTTACAAAATTAATATTTTTTTATGAAAAATAATTACCCAACATCATAAAAACGTAAAAAATGACATCTTATTATAATATGTGAACAGATTTAAAACCAAATTTGAAAAGATGGCCACAGAGTGATATTTTCACTTTTAAATAATGAGTACCAACATTCGTCGTAAAAAAAGCAAATGCTTATGGAATTAAAATGATTTTGTCACTGGTTCGGTCGTTCGATTGCTAAAAATAAGAGAAAAGGACGAGAACAAAAACTAAAACTAAAAGGAAAAAAAAGACAGAAAGACAAGAACACAGAATAAAAAAAAAAACCAATAAAGAGAAAGAGAAGAGAAAGATGAAAAGAAGGGAGGAAGAACGAATGATGGGGAGGAGGGAGCGCTACCGCCTCCCCCGTTTGGGTTTTTTAAAGAATGAGAATGAGAATGAGGACCGACCTGGAAGCGAAGCTTGAGATAAAGGAATCGGGATCGCCATACTTGAAAGCTCGGAGGAAAGTCCACATGTTGCCGACGAAAGGCCAACCCATGTCGCCTGGTGGCAGAGAAAACTTCATTTCACCCAAATTCCTGACGCACAACCACTCGTTTCCCCTCTTCTTCAACGCCCCCACCAAGACCACAATTCCACCCAACCAAGCCGCCAAGAAAACCGACCAACCGAGATTCCACTCCATTTTTCACCCTCAACAATGAACTCTCAGATCGCTCGACCGGAAGACTAGTAATAGTATGATGATATCACTGGTTAAGAGTACTCTGTTTCAAGCATGCCCTCAAACACTGCCCTGCTTTTGCCCTTTCCTAACTGCATTTTGTATAAACATTTGATCTTGCGTTGTGCTAAGTGCACGCAGACAACAAATCACGATCAAATGTAGAAAGGTACAAAGTTAAGACTCTTAACTGCTCAGAATCTATTGGTAATAAACTCTTACTCATAAGAGCTTCACCTTGTGTGTCCGTGATTTTGTCGGTGATCAGTATTTCGTGCAAGTAGTCTTTTTCTTTGATTTTAGAACAAAAGCATATGTTTTGGGTTTCTCGCAATTAGTCAACGTGTTTGTAAGCTGACATCCGGCATTGGTATATCAAGAAAAAGCATATGTTATTGGGAGAAACTCGTCTTCTTCTGAAGACCTTTTTTTTGTTAATTTGAAGTGAGTTCATAACAATGCTCTGAAGAGTTTATCACATAGGTTTCTAATAGAAAATTATTCATGTAAAAATTTAGCTTTAGCTTGATAGAATATCAATTCATACATAAACAAATCATATTTTGTTTTACAAAATAAATGATTTAATTTTAAATAGTTCTATTTTAAATGAAAACTATTTATTTTGTAAAACAGAATGCAATTTATGCATGTACCTATTGATGCCCTATCAAATTAGATTTTTGTATGAATGATCTTCTTTACGAGACTTACAAAATAAATTATTGGGATTATTGTTGTGTTCTAATCTCCAAATTCACAAAATAAAAATTTTGAGGTATGAAGGAAAGAGGGTATACTAGTAACAGAGCTCATTCCATGTTTTGGTGGAGCACGGTAATAGAATTAGATATGTATTAGATGGGGTGTAAAAAAAGCTCAAAACCTGCCTGGGGCTGTCATTGTGCGGGCTTGTCCCAGCCAAGACCCGAGTCAACTCCAAGCCTGGGCCTCTCCCTAATGCTAATGGGCCGGCTCGAGGCTAAAGCTGAGTCTGCCCACTTGGATCGCCCAAAGCCTGCCCAAAAAATCTAGCCATTAGACTCAGACCGGCCTGCACGCCTCTAATAGTCAAAAATTCGAATGAACAACCCGAATCACTGGAATTTAAAAATGAAGGGCCAAGATTAAGTGTTTGTTGGACCCAACCCAACAGCTAATTTTTGCCTTTTTTAAAAAGAAATCATATATTCTTCCTATAATAGGGCCCTTCTCTCTCTCTCTCTCTATTCAAAAATCTCTCTACTCTCTCTACTTTCTATTCTCTACTCTTTAATTAATCGGAAAATTGACAATATTCGGGTTCGGTGTAACTGTTGGCGAATCAAGATTAAGATCAAAACACAAATGGATCGAAATTAAGATTAAATATCGGAGTTCCTTAATTCAGTTTGCTTTATTTTCTGCAATTTAATTTATTTTTTACAATATTTAATTTATATGAATATATATTTTTAAATTCTAATTAACTTCTTAAAAAAATTAAATTTTCTTTCATTTTCAAAATTTAATTATAAGTAATTTTTCTCTACTCTATATTCTCTAATTTATCAATTTCGCTTTAAAATTTTATAATTTTTTATTTCATTGATGGATCGAAATATATTTTATGTTGATAAAGAAGAAAGTATTTTCACATTTTCACATAGTGGTTCTAATTTCACTCTCTCTGCTCATGTTTTTAATCCACCCACTGGTTCATTTGCATCTGCATCTAGCAAAAAAGTTTCAAATGTGTAAAAAAATTTTGAAAAAAATACTAATGACATCGTTACTGTTAAAGAAAAATGTAAAATTTGTAATAAATTACTTTCGGGTAACGCATCGAGTGATACTAGCCACTTACGTAGACATTCTGATAGTCACTTAAAAAATATATATTTTAATCTCACTACACAAATGCAGATAGGTAGGGATCCAACTGGTAATATTTCTAATTTTTTCTATGATCTTACCCGCGTACAAAATTATGTTGTTGATTATATAATAAAATAGGAACAAATATTTTCAATGAGTGAACAACCGGTATTTGAATATATGATACAAGATTGATTTGTTTCTCAATTTCAACGTTTTTCTAGAAAACTACAAGAAATAAAATTTTACAAAAATTTGATGAAATTAAAACCGCGTTGATAGATTTATTTACAAATCTAAAAAGAAAAATTTGTTTTACTTTAAATTTATAAACTGCTAGATATGCTGCAGAATATTAATGTATTACAACACATTTAATAGATAATAATTAGAATTTATGTAAAAGATTTTTTTTAATTAAAATTATAGAACTTTCTTATACCGATCATTCTTTAAGTGTAGTTATTTGGTAAGAACTAATTTTGTGGAGTATTGTATCAAAAATATTTTTTATTACTTTAAATAATACTTCTTATAATAATCAATGTACTAACTATTTAAAACGTTTATAATAAACTAATAAGTTATAAATTTATACTAAATAATTAATTAGACAATTAATAATAATACATTATAAACTTCTAATAATATTAACTTTGATAAACTAATTTAATAACTAATAAACTAGTCAATTACTATAAACTAATAAGTTTACTATAAATGAATAAGTTTATAATTTGTAGTTTAATAATTAATAAAACAATA
>JAOTRH010203314.1:0-11154 GCA_034768845.1 Heliamphora exappendiculata | reverse complement strand
GTTTGTCTTTTACTAAGAAAGATCTAATTATGTACTAGTAACGTTGTTTATCTTCTGTACATAATAATATTTGTATTATTACAATATGGCATGAATTTTAATTATCTGCCTTGTAAGTTTCATTGAGTTTGGAGGATGGGATGCAGAGTCTTATATGTCTGAACCGTCAATTAATGGTCATATGAAAAAGGATATTATAGAAGTATATACGTGTCTGACTCGGAATAGAGATATAACTAGAAAGGGGTGGTGTCTACTATCTTGTGATGTTGAAATTTTTTTACAGGAAAGTGAAGGAAAATGTTGCGAAATTCTGCTCAAAAAAAAAAAAAAAGATATATATATATAAATATAATAATAATAATAATAATAATAAAGATAATTTGTCTTATACTATGAAAGATCTAATCATTTTAAAGAAAACTAATTATTTTGTTTACAACAGAATTTATAAAAGCAAATAATCTAAGTATATGTGTCTCGCTTATATTGAGAATAGTTCGTACAGTCAAGCCAAATTAAACTGAGACTTTTCTTTCTGAAACTAGACCTTTAATTTTTTTTTCTCCCCAAACTTTTCACCAGACCTTTGTTTTGTTTTTCTCCATAAGCTTACAAGCCTCACACCTTTATGTAGGAAGCTCAGGTGGAGAGTCAATTATTGAGAAATAATGATTGAAGACATTTGCATGTTGTGGGACATGGCCCGTCTAAACCGTTAATTAATGGTCATATGGAAAAAGATACTATAGAAGTACATGCGTCTAACTCGGAATAAAAATATAACTAGAAAGGAGTGGTGTCTACTATCTCGTGATTTTTGATTTTTGGGTGTTCTATTTGGTCAACATATATAATTGATTAATTTTATCACAAAAATATTTTACTTAATTAGACATAAATACTCAATTTTGTAATATTTTTTTTGTGAGACGAAAAAAATAGAGACAATTTGTGGGTTTTACTCACTAGCCGATCACAAATGCTATTCGTCAAAATGGGTCGTGACAGAAAAGCTCGACATAGGTGGCGTCGGCTTCGACGACGGTGAGCTTGTGTCTGACGATCTTGAATAAGAGTTCCTCATTAAAATTTTATAATCAAAGAGGTCCAATTCACTAGATGAGAGGAATAGAGAAGAAACCTCTTCTCTAATCTACCTAATGCTCAATCTTTAACACCCCGCCCCAATTCAGCGAAGTCACATACACAATTGTTCTAGAGAGAATTTGTGGACGACATGGCGGACTAGTTTTGGTCGTCGTCGCCGATACATTTATCAAGAACGGCAGAGGAGGTTACGGTGTTGTCGACTACGATGGCAATGAATCAGTGCTCATCGGAGTGAGCCTTCCAGTGGTCCCATGGCCCAATCGCGGTAGATGAATTTGTAATAATATCTCTGCTGTAATCAATCAATATATATATAAAAGAAATTATAGATGAATTTGAGAGAAAGAGAGAGATGAGGAGAAAGAAGATGATAAAGGAGAACAGTACAATTAAATTGGGGGTGATTAATTTTTAAGGTATTTTAGTTATTTAACTATTTTTGTTAATGGCTTTAAATTTTTAAGGTAATATAATTTTTTTAAAATGTGTAGAATTAACTGTATTTGATTTAAATTTAGGGAGATTGGTGTAATTTACTTGTTTATTTATTTTTTTCATTTCCATCCGAGTGCCGTTCAAGATTTGCTCCGGCAGCTGCAAAATGTGCTCGGAAATGGGTGTGGCGGAGAAAACAGTTGAGATGTGGTCGCCGCTCCAGCGACCCACCCCCCCCCCTCGTTTCATATTTCTCCTTAATGCTGACATGAACGGTGGATTGGCCATCCGACGGTCGCAGAGTCGACACTCCGGCGGCAACAAACAAAGTAAATGAGTAAATCTACTTGACCGCAGCAGAAGCAAACAGTAACATATCCTATAGGCCAACAATGACGAGGGGACAGATCAATCGAGAAGCCATTGGCGCGAAGAATATATGGTGACGGTTTGTCAATTCTTCTTCTTCTTGACGTATTTTCTTCACTTCTCTCTTCTCTGATCTTCTTTCTTCCATTGACTATGTTTTCGTGTTGGTGTTGCCCTCTCTCTCTCTCTCTCTCTCTCTCTCATCAGATTAGAGAATTTGACCTATTTTCTTCACTTTTCCCTTCTCTGAAATGGCGTTTACCTAGGGCTTGCCTAAGGAAGTGTTTTTTCGTGAATTTTCCCTTTTCCCCTCACCGGCATGGTAAATCATAGCATTGCTTGAGTACGGAACTTTATGGGGAGGAGTGGGAAGGTTGCTAACAAAGGTCAAGCTCTGACTAACAAAGTTCAAGATTAAAACGAAGATAAAGAATGAGACCTCGAGTGAGTTTGACTCACTCGCGATCACGGATGCAATTCTTGAAATGGGTTGTGACAGAAGGAGAGTTATGCTTTAAGAGATTTAGGGTTTTCTCACCTTTTTCTTTTATATCGGCGACTCGAGCTCTTATACCACTTATGTCACAAACTTTTTTGTTTATGAATAATGAAAGTTATGCATGAGATTGGAAGTAAAAGAAAGAAGTGTCGGGTGGATTTTGACTTACTGACCGGTCACGGACGTCATTCTTAGAAATGAGTTGTGACATAAGTGGAATTTTTTTTAAGCAATTAAACCAGTAATTTCATATATGACAGAATGTTGAACTGATAAGAAAAAATCAAATAAATAAAATTATTGTTGCGGAAATGAGAATGCTAAGGTAGATGCGTGGTAAGACTAGGAAAGATAAAATTAAAAATAAAAAGATTCGTGAAATGGTAGAAGTTGCGCTAATTGAGGACCAGTTGAGAGAAAATATATTAAGGTGGTTTGGATATATACAACGTTAACTAGTTGATGCAGTAGTAAGAAAAATGGACAAGATCATGAGTAATGCAAAATACTAAGGGAGGGGTAGATCTAAAATGACATGGGATGCGGTATTAAGAAAAGATATGAATTTATTAAAACTAACTGAAGATATGACTCTTAACAAAGTAGAATGGCGTAAAAGGATTCATGTAGCCGACTCCAATTGATTAGGACAAAGACTTAGTTGGTTTGGTTTGGTTTGGTTTAGACGATTTAAACTTAAATATCCTATTTTAAACTAAATTGATTTATTTTGTAAAATAAAATGCGATTTGTTCGCGTACTTATTAATGTCCAATCAAATTATATTTTTGCATGGATGATTCTATTTGCAAGTCTAAGAGATGAACAGTTTGAATTATAGCCACTCGAAACCCACAAAATGGAATATTGAGGGGTTTCCAAATTTAGTAGTCTTGAGGGGGAGTTTGACCCTAAGAGATGAATAGTTTGAATTATAGCCACTCGAAACCCACAAAATGGAATATTGAGGGGTTTCCAAATTTAGTAGTCTTGAGGGGGACTTTGACCCTGCTAACAGAAGTTAAAAGAGTTTTTATTATAAATCCCGTTTGATGGCTTAAATTTGAATTTTTAACATTTTTGTTTAAAGTCATAAAAAATTACTATCAAATCACATATTTTTATTCAAGGTTTATGGTGATTTTTAATAAATAATTTATATATTTGATCGAAAGTAGAAAAATAAAAAATGAACGAGTGTTACTTTAGGCCAAGTTACCCCGTAGAGCTTTTTAAGCCTAATGGTTTTTAAATTCAAGAAATATACTTTGAAAATGCTATAGTAAACTGCAGGTTAGGCCTCATTAACCTTTCTTTTTTGATTTAATAGGACCGTGGTTGTTGGTATTAAGGTTCTTGGTTGATCCAATCACAATTGCGTTTTAGAAACTACTTTACAATACAAGTTTAGTTGAAGAAATGAAGAAAATTAAATGTCCTGTCATGATCTCCTGTAGGTTCAAGGCTGCTAAAATAGGTTAATTCCAAATTTAATACACGAATCTTAATTTCCCTAGTGATTAGCTAGGTTCAATGACTTAACCAGTGTTTTTTCTCCCTTAAATGTTCTTGGGTCCATACCAAAGTAAGCCTTTCAAATCCCAATCAATTGGGTGGGCTAAATGAATTATTTTTCCTTTTCACCTGGATTTCATTGAATAAATTTTTATTAATTAAGAAATCCCTCTCTCTATCCTAAGCATTTCCGCGCCTCAATAGGAATAACATCTCATCTTTAAACCTTATTTGGTTTCATCATCTTTAGTGCAATTTCCACGTCACACTTTCTTATTCTGTGATAAATGTTTTTGGGTCATCACTTAATACAAACATGATACTCCCCTCAGAAAATCTTGTTATCCTCCCATAGCCAAAGGTTTCATTATTGGTTCACTGTTGAATTATTCTCCAATCTTCATTAAACCTTTTGATCTCCAATGGGGAAAATGTTAAGCACGCGCAAAACACAAGTGAGTAAGATGGTAACAGAGCTGCTGATATGCCCACACTGTGTTTACATTTAATTTGGATCATTTGGAATAAGGCTGTTAAACCTTGATTCTTAAAGGAAACACAAATGTTGTAACTACACTCTTTTTATTTATAAAGAATAAATTGCAAAATGTAAATTCAGTTTTTTCTTTCTTTCTCTCTTTCTTTTTTCCCCTTATGTAGGCGAAAGCCATTGTCCTCGTACCAGTACTTTTTCTTGTGGTGTCCGCTAATCCAATAACGTGATCTGAGGATCCAAGTAGATTGGTTTTGTTGCATTTATTTTGATCTATTGCCGAAGCAAAACGAAAGGGCAACTGGCTGATCCTGTAGCAAGTGGTTTCCATAACGCGAATGGTTGGAGTTCTACTTTTTTAAGCGAAATTTGTTTTTCGAAGTTTTATTTATTTTGTTCTTTATTTTTCATTGAAGTCGTAGTAGTAGCCTTTTAAATTAAATAATTCTTGTTACAATGTTGTTGATAAAAATAATTGCCTATAGTCCACAGTTTCTTAGGGTAAGTAAATCAATTTTTAGTATTTCATTCCTTCCCCATTTCCAGGAATGTGTTCCTTGGGGCCCCCCTTTTCTGGTATAAAAGTCTCTCTCAACATCTTAGGAAGGTTTCATCCTTGAAGTTTATGTGATTGGTTATCTTCTTTTCTTTTTTTTTTTTTTTGGGTAAGCAAAGCAGTTTTTTCTGAATATTTCCTTCCTTCCTATTTCCCAGGATCATGATCCTCCGGGCCTCCTTTTTCTAGTATGAGACTTTCTCAAAATCTTTGCAGAGTTTCATCATTGCAAGTTTCCCTACTTGGTTTTCTTAACCGTTAGATTGTCCATGTAGTCTAGAGGATTCTCAGCTAACTAGTCAATTGGTTTTGGGTTTTACGTCTCTCAAAGTCCTAACATGGTATTAGAGCCAGGTCTTTAGTGGCATTGTAGGCGAAGTCTCTGCCATGGGTCTATTTCCTGTTGTTCATCTCTCTATCACCTCCAAGTGCATCCGGGCCACACATCTGGAGTGTTGGATACTTGTTCCACAATGACTCTTTCCGTCAGCCAAAGTTTAGTTCATATAGTTTAGAGGTCTCTCCACCTACTGCTAGTAGGTTTGATGCCTTCTAAATTCTAACACTCATTATACATTGTTTCAACATCAAGTCATTTAGTTACTTGCATCAATACAGTAGAGAAAAATAGGCTACAGCTAAAGCAAAACACTCGTCATTCTTTGGGGTTTTGATTTCTGGAAGCGAATGGGAATAAGATTAATTCATGGACAGGGTGAGTGAACTGCTAATGGATCTCCCTGGTTGGTGATATGTGATGTTGTCAAATGCACCAACTTATACCCCCATTCATTAATTCCCAAATTCAGCCTATTTATTTTTCGGGGCCTATTTTTCAGTTAGTCACATTTTAGGAAAACTAGACGTGTGCAGTTTCTTCAAGCTATTTATGAAACTACTTAAACCAGTTGAAGAGATCTTAAGTGGAAATAAGGAAGCAAATTGTCTTGAAAACAAATCATTGATTCCCATTTTATCAAGAAGATGTTTTTTTATCAGCATCTTTCTTATGTCGTTGGGCTCTCACCGTCAAGGCAAACGGTTCAGTGCTGTTGTTCTCCAACTTTCATTTGAGCAGTACAACTTGCTTACTGGAGCTGTAGACACTAAGATTTTAACACGGTTTAATTATTGTTTAGTTGATTATGATTAATAAATTTTTATGATTGATAAAAAAATTAAAATAATCAAAATCTATAAAGACATGTGTCCCACAATGGCATGTGTCAGAATC
Organism: Heliamphora exappendiculata; assembly: GCA_034768845.1. Classification (NCBI taxonomy): domain Eukaryota; kingdom Viridiplantae; phylum Streptophyta; class Magnoliopsida; order Ericales; family Sarraceniaceae; genus Heliamphora; species Heliamphora exappendiculata. Next base: position 4,940 of record JAOTRH010203314.1, on the reverse strand, counting down.
TCTCAATTAATACAAAATTGTGAGAGAAATTAAAATTTGAATTTGATTTTATTTATATGTAATGAGGAATTATTGCCTCCCATTTAAGAAATTAAATCAATTAAAATTCAAATTAAAGGGATTACCAAAATTGGCACTCCCCCTAATTCTATAAATATGGGCACTCAATCATGGAAAATGATCTTTGGCCAAGAGACTTTCCAAGCACTTTTAAAGCTCTCTACCTAAAGTCTTGTCCAAGTTGTCTTTAAAAATTTCGGAAAAGATCATCAAGCACTTTAATTACGCGCCAATTCAACTAAGAGTTATCACATCAAGCATGCTCCACGAATTAAATTTCACGGAGATCGTTCTTTAATATCTTATTTCGAAGATTAATTTATCTTTATTCGAGATTAAGGTTTAAGGCCCTCGATCAAGCTCTTTTCTTCAATCGTCTAGATCTGAAGATTCGGTTAAATCATCAAGCAATTTATTTCTACAACATGCTACTTTAGAGGTCGAATTGCATTTGGTTCGGAGATCGAATCAGAGATTCACCTTTGTTTTAGGTGTAAATCACAGAGGATTGTATCCATTTATTTTAAATTAATAAATTATTATTTGTGCATCTCTTTTTGTGTTCTTTATTGCACGACTTAAAATTTGTGTTATAAATTTAGTACGATTTGTGGAACTCTATTCATTTACTACAAACAAGACGTCCTCGTCAAAGCTGCTCGTCGGAGCAAGTTACTTAAGCCTAACTTGCTTATTGGAGCCTATTTCTTAGGTGGATATACAACTAAGATATGAGACACATATTTCATAGTCTTGTCTAAATGTCAAGTGTTTGACACATGTAGTTTATATATTTAGAAGGGTCCATGTAACATAAGGGCTGGGCATGACAATTTGCTTTGATTTTCCAGGGACCCAAAACCCACTTTAATAGTGTAGGTTTAGTAATGTATGCTACAGAAGAAGGAGAAAAGGGATTAGGAGAAGAAGAAGAGATAGGAGGAAGAAAACAGAAAGGGGAGGGGAAAATAATACAATTATAAATTCAAATTCTTATTCATTAAAATCTGATCAATACATCAAAAGGCTCTCGTATTTATAAGCCTAAACCTAATGAAAAAAGAAACGAAAATCCTTTATTAACTGTAAACAAATAACAATCTAAACGGAAACAAACAATATCATAATAAAATAATATTGGGTAAATTACACTGACCTCCCCTGAGGTTCACGAAAATATCAACCACCTTCCCTGTGGTTTCTAAAATGTCACTAACCTCCCATCTAGTTTAGTTTTTGCATCAAATTAATCCAATCGTCAAATTTTTGTTACTACTTAACAGAAAAACTACTTTTCAATGTATATTTTTTTATTAGAAAATAATATATTATTTTTTTATATAATGATAAAAATAGTTTTTGATGAAAAACAATTTTAATATATTATTTTCTAATAAAAAAATATACATTGAAAAACAGTTTTTCTGTTAAGTAGTAACGAAAATTTAACGGTTAGATTAATTTGAAGCAAAAATTAAACCAAAAAGGAGGTTAGTAACATTTCAGAAACTACATGGGAGGTGGTTGATATTTTTGTGAACCTTATGGGTGGTCAATGTAATTTACCCAATAATATTTTAATTAACTAGAAAGTGAATAAAATAATATCTTAAATAATATCCTAATATTATAAGGAAAGTGAATAAACACTAATCCTAATTAAATATAATCCCATATATCGATGGAAGCATTTGCTGTAAAATAATGTTTTGCGCTGCCGTAGCTGGATGAGAAGGAGCAGGAGCAGAATTACCGGACTCTAGATTGTTAAGAGACTCCTTATTTGATGGAGACATGTACGGCAAAGTAACATATGGGGTTGATATGTCTGAAGGTGAAGGAGGAACACAATCATGTGACTCAAGAGTCAGACCAGAAGCTAATGGCTCTGGGGTCATAGGAGAACATGATAGTGTTGAGATCGGTGAAGAAAAACCATTTTTAATGGTAGACCGATCGATCAGTGGTGAGATCGATCGATCGGTGGTGTCTACAGGCGAGAAACCGAGAGCAGTGCAAGACCACTTGGTAGATCGATCGATCCGTCTTTAGACCGATTGATCCGTCTATGAGACCGATCGATTCGTCTATGCGGGAATATGTTTATAAGCTGCTAGGGTTGCAGCAGTCGTCCAGGTTTTTCATTATTGTTCATTGTGTTATTCTGTAATCTCTCTCCCAGACCTTCTTCCCTTTTGTAACCTCAAATCAATAGTGAAAGTGTGTGATCCTGTGGACGTAGGCACAACTTGCCGAACCACGTAAACCTTGGGTTTGTGTGCGATTGTCTCTCTGTCTCTCTTCTTCGTGTTTATTCCGTATTTGTGTGATCGTGGTTGATCTTGGACGGGATTAGTTATCGCGTTTTAATCCCCAACAACTGGTATCAGAGCTCCGGGTTAGGAGGTTGACGAATACACATGACAGGAGAAGGCAGATTGACAGGAATCGAGAAGTTTGATGGTACGGACTTCGGTTATTGGAGGATACAGATAGAAGACTATCTGTATGGGAAGAAGCTACACTTGCTGCTCTTGGGATCCAAACCAGAGGGCATGAAAGATGAGAATTGGGCGTTACTTAACAGACATGTGCTGGGAGTCATCAGATTAACGTTATCTCGGTCAGTGGCGCACAGCGTAATCAAGGAGAAGACTACGACAGATATGATGGCAATACTATCAAGTATGTATGAGACGCTGTCAGCAAACAATAAGGTACACCTCATGAAGAAACTCTTTAACCTAAAGATGGCTGAGGGTACACCCGTTGCACAACACCTAAACGAATTCAATACCATCACGAATCAACTATCTTCAGTGGATATTAGTTTTGATGATGAAGTCAGGGCCTTGATTGTGTTGGCCTCATTGCCAAACAGTTGGGAGGCTATGTGAACGGCAGTGAGTAATTCTACCTGCAAGAACAAACTGAAGTACGATGATGTCAGGGATTTGATATTGAGCGAGGAGGTCCGCAGGAGGGATTCGAGTGAAGTATCTAATTCGGGGTTGAATGCCGGTACGACATTAAATGTTGAAGCACGGGATAGAAGTAATGACAGTAATCAGAATAGGGGCGGGTCTAAGTTCAGAAGAGGCAGAAGCAAGTTCAGGTCGGGACGACAGACTAAATGCTAGGGTTGTGGCAAGACTGATCATATCAAGAATTGTAGGGAGCAGAAGAAGAAGGCTGACGGTGAGTCAGCCAATGCTGTGACAGAGAACGTCCAGGATGCCTTGCTCCTATCGGTTGATGGCCCTATTGATTCTTGGGTGTTGGATTCAGGAGCATCATTTCACACGACGGTACAGCGGGAGATTATGGACAATTATGTTACAATTATGTTACCGGTGACTTCGGCAAGGTATATTTGGCAAACGTGGAGGCTTTAGACATCGTGGGTATAGGCGACGTCAGAATCAGAGTGCCGAACGGGTCAGTGTGGAAGACACAGAAGGTACGACATGTACTTAAACTGATGAGAAATCTAATTTCAGTTGGATAATTAGATGCTGAAGGTCATTCAGTGACCTTTGTTGGTGGCACGTGGAAAGTCACCAAAGAAGCTATGGTAGTGGGTCGAGGAACGAAGACAGGTACCCTGTACATGATTACTAGTACAAGGGATACAGTAGCTTTGGCTGCTAGCGGTTCAGACACGAGCTTATGGCATCAGAGGCTGGGGCACATGAGTGAGAAATTGATGAAAATTCTGCAGTCAAAGGGCAAGTTGCCGGGTTTGAAGTATGTGGAATTTGATTTGTGTGAGGATTGCATCTTCGGGAAGCAGAGGAAGGTCAACTTCCTAAAAGGCGGTAAGACACCAAAGCCAGACAGGCTAAAGTTGGTACACACAGATTTGTGGGGTCTTGCCCCAGTTGCATCTCTTGGAGGCTCGCGGTATTATGTGACATTTATTAACGACTAAAGCAGAAAGGTATAGGTTTATTTTTTGAAACACAAGTTTGAAGTGTTTGGAACTTTTAAGAAGTGGAAGGCCCTAGTTGAGACTAAGACCGGATTAAAGCTGAAGTGTCTGAGGTCAAACAATGGAGGTGAATATATAGACGGGAGATTCAGGGATTTCTGCGCAGCTAGTGGAATCAGGTGGGAGAAAACCATTCCAGGAACGCCACAGCAGAATTGGGTGGCTGAGCGGATGAACCGGACACTGAATGAGAGAGCCAAAAGTATGAGACTGCATTCTGGCCTACCCAATTGCTTTTGGCTGATGCAGTGAACATAGCAGCCTACCTTCTAAATTGGGGACCGTCAGTACCGTTGGGATTCAGAATTCCAAATGAGGTTTGGAGCAGAAAGGAGGTAAACTTATCTTTTCTGAAAGTCTTTGGTTGCATGTCATATATTCATGTTGATTCTGATGCTAGAAGTAAATTGAAACCAAAGTCTAAAGTCTGTTATTTTATTAGATATGGTGATGGCGAGTTTGGCTACCGGTTTTGGGATGACAAGAATCGGAAGATCATCAGAAGCAGGAATGTGGTGTTTAATGAACAGGTACTGTACAAGGATAAGTCAAAGACTGAGACAGACAATGTGTTATCGAAGACGAAGAAATCCGAGTTCATTGACTTGGATGACATTTCTGAGAGAGTCAAACAGAATGGGGATGAGGAAGACAATGAAAACGTGAACCCACAGGTGGAATACAGTACACCGATGACAATAGTCAGGAGGTCTTCCAGGAGCATCAGACTGCCACAACAGTTTTACCGTCCCTGTTCTACATTCTGCTCACTGACAGTGGTGAGCCAGAGAGTTATGTAGAAGCCTTATTGTTAGAATTATTGCAGAGAGAAAGAAAAGGAGGAAGAGAGAGAATGAAAATAATACTGAATGAGAGCACACAAAACTAG
>JAOTRH010203303.1:0-11154 GCA_034768845.1 Heliamphora exappendiculata | reverse complement strand
GCTGCTCATTTCGATTACGAAATCTGGCAAATGGATGTCAAGATAGATTTTCTTAACGAAAGTCTTGACGAGTGTATCTATATGATACAATCAGACGGATTCATTGTAAAGGGACAGGAACACATGTTGTGTATGTTTAAGAGATCTATTTATGAACTTAAGTAGGCATCAAGGTCTTAGAACACTCGGGATGGAGCATTGAACTGCGGTAAAAATATAATTAACTACCTAAAAAGGATTCAGAATTATATATTGGTTTACCACGCAGACAGTCTAGTACTTTTGGGATATACAGATTTAGATTTTTAGTCAAACAAAGATTCTCGTAAGTTTACCTTAGGATATTTGTTTACCTTAGGAGGTGGAATTATAAGATGGAGGAGTACCAAGCAACCCTACATTGCTGATTCCATCATTGAGGCCGAGTTCGTGGCAGCTTCTGAACCAACTAAGGAGGTCATTTTGTTTAGGAACTTCATGTTGGATCTAGAGGTGGTCCCTTCAGTTCAGTCGACTATCACACTTTATTGTAACAATAACGAAACGGTTGCTATTAGAGGCAAGATGCCAACATTTTTATTTTTACAAACAATTATCTGTAAAAATTAACTGGAATGGCAAACATTAAAATGAGCTCTAAATAAAACTTTTGATGACGAACAACCAAAATAAAGCCCGTGCATCCGAAGTTAATTTATAAGAATACCTTTTTACCGGTCGAATCTTCAACTACGATTTGAATCTGAGTTGAAACTCCTGTCAGATCTTATACTGTATTCTATTATGCGATTCTTGAATGTAGGATGGGCTCTAATCTATTAAGAATGTGTACCGGCAAAACCTGGACAGCTTTAATCTTGAAAAATAAGTTATGAAATTAGTTCAGTCTACCCGCATATTTATAGAGTTACAGCAGAAACCTGAAAAATAATTATAAGTAAGACCTCTAGTGGAATACAGACACGTATCAATGGTTTTCGCAATTAAGCAAATTTCGTAGCGATTTTTGTAATTTTCATAAAATACTGAATTATTTTCATAAAATACTGAATTACAGTTCACACCACTAAAGAACTATAATTGCACTCTGACCCATAATCTCATGACCATATTGCATTGAGCTCATATTATTAAACTCTTACCATTTCTCCCCACGTTAAGATTTTTGATACCCGCCAATTAAATTTAATTACTGACAATTTAATTTAATCGACATTTTGATTTTTCTTAAGCCCTTCTGCTTAACTCATTTGACCGTCGGATAATTAAATCCACCTGTAAGGTTTAACACAGTCAAAACTTATAAACTTGCTTAAGGGGGTATATGTGATATCCTGGTATCCCACATCGGGTATCTACAGGGGCTAAAAATCAAAATTTAGTGGTCAAAAGGGTATCTATACAAGTTAAACCAGATTTATTTATTCATAAATACAAAAGTATTATACATTTTAAGAATACATTATCCCAACTACTCCAATTGAATTACACAAAAGTTTCACACTCCTTAACCTGGTACCAAAACAACTCCTAACTGACGACTATGGTGGACCAACTCGTCTAGCCATTCCTGTTATCTACAACCACAAAGATTACAAGATAGTGCACTTAGTATTATATTGAACAAAATGAACAACAATCACTTAAGAATACAAAAAGTATTACATTTTGCACAAGAGTTTAAAAAAATACCGAGTCACAAAATCTCACAATTTATAATGAACTTTTCTTAATTTTTGTAAAAGTATTGCTTTTTTTATTAATACTTAATAGTTGCAATTTATCATTTCTCATAAATAGTTTTGTATTCACAAGTAGTCGTACTTAACAGGACAGTATAATTAAACCTGTGTTTGGGCTAACTTATTTTTAGTCTTTTTGGCTTAAAAGCCACAAAAAAGCCAACTGGTTTGGCTTATTAGATTTTTTCTCTTTTTTTTTTTACTTTTTCTACATGATTTAACACTTACTTTTTTACAAAAAATTCAAAAAGCCTAAAAACTACTAAAAGAAGTTAGTCTAAACACAAGCTAAAGCTAAACCATTTCCAACATATAATTCCATCCAACAATTTGTTGGGCTAACACACACCCATGTAAAGCACAACACAATGCCTCAACAGGCTAACACACACCCCTTTAAGTGATAAGGCACCGCGACATAACTTGATAGGCTAACACGCACCCCTTTCTGGTGATGGGGCACTGCATACTACCTTAACAGGCAAACACACACCCCTTTAAGCAATAGGGCACCGCACAATACCTTGATAGGCTAACACACACCTCTTTCTGGCGATGGAGCACCGCATATTGCTTTAATAGGCTAACACACAACCCTTTAAGCGATAGGGCACCGTACAATACCTTGATAGGCTAACACACATCCTTTTCTGACAATAGGGCATCGCATACTGCTTTAACAAGCTAATACACACGCCCCTTTAAACGATAGTATATCGCACAATACCTTGATAGGCTAACGCACACCCCTTTCTAGCGAAGGGGCACCGCACAATACCTTAATAGGCTAACATGCATCCATTTAAGGCGATGCGACACCGCGCACAATTCCTTAATAGGTTAACACACACTCATTTCTAGAAATGGGACACCACACACAAGCGCACACATAGTAGATACATGCTCACACAGAACAAATATTTCTTAGTAACTACTCTCACGCCGGGTAAATTTTTTCACACCAAATGATATTACTAATATCGTCCATCTTTCATACACCTATTTTCTCCAATAATATAATTAACATACTTTTTGAACTAACAATGCCTTCAAAGATATAAATAGCATTTTCAAAGAATCATGGAGTTTGAATGTGAAAAGATCATGCAATCGCAAGCTCACATAGTTCAAAATTGGAGTAATCAAGCAAGTTTTAAAGTATAATTTATGCAATTCAGTTCAAAATAATATTTAACACTCTCACCTCGATTTTGGCACGACAAAAACTCTCTTCATTATTGGTTCCAAAATTCTTAATCCTCTATTGACAAGATCTCATGTCTAATAAAAAAATTAAACCTATAAGTAAGTGTGGAATATTAATATTTTAGAATAGTGCTTATCTTAGCTAAAGGTTTTAGTGACACCTAGCAAATTCGTAAATTTTTAAGTTTTCAATTAAATACTCGAAAAAACAATACATAAGATTTAGCTTAAAATCTTATTTTTCATAATTTAACTTAACATAGACTTTTTTTAAAAAAATAAGTAAAATTCTTTTAATTATATTTCAGAATAAATAGTTTATATAAAAGAGTTAATTTCTTTTGAACATGTAAAAAATAGTAGAAGTTGCACCTTTTAATAACAAACGTTTAAGTTATTCCATTCTTTATTTTAATAATAAATAAATAAAATAAAAAACAATTTTGTTAAAACATTTACATAAAATTTATTAAGATTTTAAAAAGGCTTTTATTCTATTTAAATCTTAAAAATTCTGTATTTTAATTTCTAAAATTTTAAAATTTTAAAGTCGTTATCTTTTAAATAATTATTTTAGCTCTCAAATAAAAAATTAAGATTTGATTTGCAAACAAACAAACAAGTCCTTCTCTTGTAAAAAGGCCAATACATCGACACTTCACACACACTGTGATATCCAAAAACACATCTATACTCCCAAAATACACACACAGTATATGATTTTAACACCCACACACACCAACGGTTTCTAATAAACACACAGGCACTGTCCAAAACACACCCATTGTTACCCAAACTTTCATACACAGAGAATGCACAAAATAAATCACACACACGCAAACCCCACACACACACACACACACACACACCGTCACACACAAACAAAACCTTGAAATACACACACACTCATGCACACGGTTTGGGGCAAAATGGACACACAGTGCATCTAATATCTTTGAACACACACACACAGCTTAGGACACACACACACACATGCAATAACTAAAACCAATACAAACCTCACACACGGTGCATCTTCAATGCATGCGTGGCGCGGTGGTGGTCGAGGGTTCTCAGGGGCGGCGGTGTGGTATGGAGGTGCCTGGTGGTGGAGGTGAGGCGGTGTCCGAGAGAGAGAGAGCTCCAACGGAAGTCGCCGAAGAGTGACGCCGGTGGCGGGGCGATACGGTTGCCAACGGTTTGGGTGGACCGTGTCGAACTTCTTCGTTCTGGGATTTTGTTCTTCTGTGCGTGGGATTTGTGCTTCAAAAGCTCATGCAATCATGAATATATATATATATATATATATATATATATATACTCTCTGGAATTGAATGAAGGGTCTGGGACTGGAAGGCTATGTATAGGGCCATAGGCATGGTGGTCAATAGCTGTCCCCCACTAATTAAAATAATCCAGCTTAAATAATACATCAGAAAATTTTTAATATAAAATATTTAATTCAAAAAATTTAAAAATTTAAATATAAATTTTTAATGTATTTTGTGAATTGTCGTATAATTAGAATTTTCACCAAAATTTTTTATTTATATAATATTTTTTGTTGTGGTTTATTAATAATCGGTGTTTTTAATAGATGTAAATTTTAATTTTAAAATATTATCAAAATTTTGAGATCAATTTTTAATGTTATTTTATTATTTATCGTGCAATCAGAATTTGTATAAAATTTTTTTAATTGTACAATAAATTCTTATTTTGATATTTGATTATTTAAATTTTTAATAAAAGTAAGATTTGAGTTTCAGTTTCAAAGTAAATTATAAGGCTTGACCAGAAATTTTATTTGAATATTTTTTTCTAATATAATATTATTTATTTATCTTTATAACGAACTGTCAAATATTATATTATTTTAAGGATCTTAACTCACTGGGCCAACAAATTATAACTGACACATGTCATATTTCTATTGGTTGATAAAGTACGAATTATTATAATCTACACATTTTTAAGAAATTTCGTCGTCAAAATTTACGTACCTTACTAAAAAATGTTCAGTTACTTCTTTTGCATGTCATATTTCCGTTCTCAAGTGGTTTCCTCCACTAAATGGCTTCTCCATAACACTCTCACCAATGGTATGACTTTATTTCGCAAAATTTGTTTCTTTCTGTCTAGTATTTGTACTGGCTCTTCTTCGTTCGTAAGGTCAGGCTTTAGGTCGACTAATTGCACTGTTAGTACATGAGAAGGATTCGATATGTACTTCTTTAACATCGAGACATGGAATACGTTGTGCAATCCTAACAATTCCAGAAATAGGGCTTATTGATATGCCGTGTTGCCAATTCTTTTATTGATCTCGTATGGCCTAATGTAACTGGGACTCAACTTTTTTCTCTTCCCGAATCTCGTTACTCATTTCCATGGCGATATCTTTAAGAATACGTAATCTCCGACTTCAAATTTTAGGTCACATCTCCGGTTATCTGTATAACTCTTCTACTTTTCTTGAGACTATGTCAATAATTTTCAGATCAATTTTTATCATGTCAGTGGTGATTTGCACAATTTCAGGGCCGAGTAGTTTTCTTTCTCTGAATTTCTCCCAACAAATTGGGCTCCGACACTTCCTACCGTATAATGCTTCGTAAAGGGCCATTCCTATGATCGATTAAAAACTATTACTATACGTGAATTCAATCAACGACAAATGTTCTTCCCAGCTTCCGACAAAGTCCAATACATAAGTTCTGACCATATCTTCCAATGTCGGAATTGTCCTTTCTGATTGGCCATCAGTTTGCGGGTGAAATGCCATACTAAACTAGCGTAGTCCCTAGCGCCTTTTGTAGACTTTGCCAAAATTTAGATATAAAATGCAGATCCCTATCAGATATTATATGGAGACTGGTACACCATGCAAACGAATAATTTCATCAATATAAAGTCGTGCGAACCAATTCATAGGAAACGTTATTTTTGCTGGTAAATAATATGCTGACTTCGTCAATCTATCCACAGTTACCCATATAGCGTTATTTTCTTTGGGTGATCGTGGTGGCCCAACCATAAAATTCATGGTGATGTGTTTCCACTTCCACTCAGGTACAGGTAAGGGTTGCAATAATCCTACTTGCTTCTAGTGTTCAATTTTAACATATTGGCATACTAAACGTCTTGCCACAAAATCTACCACATCTTTCTTCATCCCACTCCACCAGTATTTTTCTATTAGATCTCTATACACTTTCGTGCTTCTAGGGTGCGTCATGTATGTTGAATTATGAGTTTCATCTAAAATTTGCTTCCTTAACTCTTCATTGTTAAGTACATATAGTCGGTGTCCAAACCATAAGACATCATCCTGAACCTCGAACTTCATTTTTCCTTTAGCAACTGCCTTTGCTGTTATCTTGTCTACTTGACTGTCTACTAACTGAACTGCTCGAATCTGGTCTAACAAGGTCAGCCTTACCCTATGAGTTACTAATAAGCCCCCATCTTTTCCTATTGCAAAGGTGAGCCGGAGCGATCACTCCACTTTGCATTATTCAAAAGTGTACCATACTATCTTAATGTCATCCACCTCCTCTATCTTAAGTTCAACTCATTCGGAATATATATCTCGAGCTCTAACGATTTGTAAAGATCTCCCAAGTGACTCTGTATAAGTTTTGTATCTATAACTTAAGCGCAAGTACAACCACAGCAATTTCTTGATCGTGGATAGGGTATTTCTGCTTGTGGGTTTTTTAATTGTCTAGGTGTATATATCCCAAGCCTTTGCGTGACACCTCACTATAATCTACTAGTCTTTCATTTATGAAGAGTAAGTATAGGAGTTGTCATAAATCTATGTTTTTAATTCTTGGGAACCATGTTCTCGTTAGTTAAATTATTCAACTTCACTTTTTTTGGGTTGGTTTAATCATAGATTTTGCAATTAGGGAGGAGTCCCGAATAAATTTTCGGTAATAACCTATCAATCCCAAAAAAAAATTACGTATATTTGTTACACTAGTTGGTCTTGTTCTCTTGACTACTGTTCCATTTTTGTTGGGTTCATTGCATTCCATTCTCAGATATAATATGACCTAGAGACATTACTTGACCCAATTACAACTCACACTTAATAAACTTTACATATAGTTTGTGATCTCCTAAAGATTTGTAAAGAAATCCTCAAATGTTCCATATGTTCTTCCTTATTTTGTGAATATATCAGGATGTCATCAATGAATACAATCACAAATTTATCTAAAAATTTCTTAAACACCCGGTTCGTCAAATCTATAAACACTATAGGTGCATTCTATGGTGGGATACTAGATTTAATAAAATGCTTATCCAACCTTTCTTACAACGGTCCCTTTCACTCTCGCAACTTAGCAAGAGACACTCTATAAGGTGGAAAGTCTATAGGGGTTGTGCCTGGGTATGGGTCAAATGTAAACTCAACTCCTCGATTTGGCAGATTATTGGTGTTCTTTTTGTAAAATATGTTTTACACATGACTGGCATCTTCTGAAAGCTATTTCTTTTTCAATTCTACGTCACTACCCATGGAAACCATTTTTAAAATAATCTTGACACCTTTACTAGTAAAACAATAAGTGTCCTACTCCTATCCCCTTATGATACAATTTTATTTTCCCAAATATTTTAAACACTACTCATTCTAAGAGCAGTTAATGACAGCCAACTTATTCCAAGTAATAAGTCGAAACCTATCCACCATCATTAAAATAAGTGGTATAAAGAAACGTGTTGAATCCAGGCCTTAACAAGTATAAAAATTTTCATTAAAACTATAAGAGTACCTGTCATCCTATAACCTGTGCATCTTTCTTGGTGATAGCTAATACTCAACTTGAGATCCTTGACTGTTGCAGCGGTCTCTTCCCTTTACCTTGTATGCTGCTAGTTGGTTTGTGTTCTTTCATCCTCCTGCTTCCAATGGGCGATTGTGTTGGTTTCTTTGAATGTGCGCATTGCGAGATTATGTGTTCCGACTCATTACAACAATAACAAACAATCCCTTCATTGGCTCTCGAGTAATTTTTAATAAAATGATTAGTAGCCCCACACTTGTAGCAAGTATATATTTTCGTTCCTTGTGTATGACTAAATGCTCCCTTATTTGATTGGCCTCCCTTGGATTTAGAATTCTTTGTTGGTGCTTGGTAGCCATGATTTCTAAATGTTTGTGATTTTGGAATATTTCTTTTAGAGCCATACTTTCCCGTCCGGTCTATCGAGGTGTCTTCAAGCTTGCGCTTTTTGAATTCTTTCTGCATTTCTTTGCCTTCCTTTATATCTTTCTCTATCATCCTAGCCTTGTTAACCAGATTAGCATAGTTACCCAATTCAAGGATCGTTAGCCTGATCCTAATCAAAAAATTTAAACCTTTTTGGAATCTTCTACACCTAGATTCTTCGTCAAGTATAAGCTGAATTGCATATCGAGATAGTTTAGTGAATCTCATTTCATATTCTGCCACACTCATCTTTTCCTGCACAAGGTCAATGAACTCCTGTTCTTTCTCATACTTATACGTCATAAGCTTAGACTGCTCATTAAACGCCTTCACAAAACGATTCCAAGAAATCATCTAGGGTACTTGAGATTCAATTCCTGGTATTGACATTTTCAGCAACCTCTCCGTGGCCTTCCCCCAGTTATATGCTTCCCCTCTAAACATAAACGTTATGAATTCAATCATATCCTCTTCTATTACCTTAAGTCTATCCAAAATACATACCGCATCTTTTAGCCAATTTTCTGCCTTCACGGGACTAAGAGTTCCTACGAATTCTTTAGCACCTAAGTCCTTAAATAATTTGATCATAGAGTTTTCTATCCTCTCTGCTTGGGTATCGATCCATCTTACATTTTGCTATGTTAGTCTTCCTATTGCTTCTAGCATTCTTGTAGTTGCATCAGGTTGTATTGGTCCCATTTGGAAAGATGTTTCTTGTTGTACTTTATTAGGATTTGATGTTGTCCATTCTGAATGTTTCATACTTTATCCTATTACAAGAAAGGAACAGATTTAGGATTCGATACTAGAGTCTAACCCAACTCATATAGAAGGAAAAGATAGCTAAACTGGAAAAATCAAAGGTTATCTCCCTAATCTGACAATATACTTATATTTTTATTTAGGAAGCTACGCCTGCAGAACGCGTTTTCCAAATGGACTTCAAATCTAGTAAATCATATGTCCGAAGACAAATGCATGATATTCCAAGACCTATGCCAAAACTCAAGAACATGCACCTATCCAATGGTTCACCACAGACCAAACTCTAATAAGTCTACAGAATCTAAAACCGCGCTCTAATACCAAAATGTCACACCCCCTCTCTAGGGGCCAAAAATCAAAACTTAGTGGTCAAAATGATATCTATACAAGTTAAATCAAATTTATTTATTTATAAATACAAAAGTATTATACATTTTAGGGATACATTATCCCAACTACTCCAATTGAATTACACAAAAGTTTCACACTCCTTAACCTGGTACCAAAACAACTCTTGACTGATGACTGTGGTGGACTAACTCTTCTATCCATTCCTACTATCTGTAACCACAAAAATTATAAGAGAGTGCACTTAGTATTATATTGAACAAGATGAACAACAATCATTTAAGAATGGTAAAAATATTAAGTTTTGCACAAGGGTTAAAAAAAATACCAAGTCACAAAATCTCACAGTTTATAATGAATTCTTCTTAATCTTTGTAAAAGTATCGCTTTATATATTGATACTTAATAGCTGCAATTTATCATTTCTCATAAATGGTTTTGTATTCACAAGTAATCGTACTTGACAGGACAGTATAATTAAAGCTAAACCATTCCCAACATATATTTTCATCCAATAATTTGTTAGGCCAACACACACCTATGTAGAGCGCTGCACAATGCCTCAATAAGCTAACACACACCCTTTAAGCGACAGAGCGCCACACCATACCTTGATAGGCTAACACACACCCCTTTAAGAGATAGGGCGCCGCACAATACCTTGATAGGCTAACACACACCTGTTTTTGGTGATAAGGCACCGCATATTTCCTTAACAGGCTAATACACACCCCTTTAAGTGATAAGGTACCGCACAATACCTTGATAACCTAATACACTCCCTTTTCTAGTAATGGGTTATCACATACTGCCTTAACAGTCTAATACACACCTCTTTAAGCGATAGAACACTGCACAACACCTTGATAGGCTAACGCATACCCCTTTTTAGCGATAGGACACTGCACAATACCTTAATAGGCTAACACACACCCCTTTAAGGTGATGGAACACCGCACACAATGCCTTAATAGGTTAACACACACCCTTTTCTAGTGATGGGGCACTGTACACAAGCTCACACAGAACAGATACAAGCTCACACAGAGTGAATATTTTTCAGTAACTACTCCCTCGCCGAGAAAATTCTTTCACACAAAAGGATATTACTAATATCGTTCATACACCTATCTTCTCTAATAATATAACTAACATACTTTTTGAACTAATAATGCCTTTAAAGATATAAATAGCATTTTCAATGAATCATTGAGTTTGAATGTAAAAAGACCATGCTATAGAAAGCTCACATAGTTCAAAATATGAGTAATCAAGCAAGTTTTAAAGCATAATTTATGTAATTTAGTTCAAAATAATACTAAACACTCTCACCTCGACTTAGGTACGACAAAATTCTCTCTTCGTTCGTAGTCCCAAAATTCTTAATCCTCTGCTGACAAGATCTCGGGGCCGAATAAGAAATTATACCTATAAATAAGTGTGGAATATTAATATCTTAGAATCGTGCTTATCTTAGCAAAAGATTTTAGTAAAACCTAGAAAATTCGTAAATTTTTAAATTCTTAATTAAATACTCGAAAGTTCATACAGCAATACATAAGATTTAGCTTAAAATCTTATTTTTCATAATTTAACTTAACTAAGATTTTTTTTTTAAAAATAAGTAAAATTCTTTTAATTATATTTTAGAATAACTACTTTATATAAAAGAGTTAATTTCTTTTGAACATGTAAAAAAATAGTAGAAGTTGCTCCTTTTAATAACAAACGTTTAAGCTATTCCACTCTTTACTTTAATAATAAAAAAATATATATAAAATAATTTTATTAAAACATTTACATAAAATTTATTAAGATTTTAAAAAGGCTTTTATTCTATTTAAATCTTAAAAATTCTGTATTTT
>JAOTRH010203292.1:0-11154 GCA_034768845.1 Heliamphora exappendiculata | reverse complement strand
GTTTGGGTTACACAGTGTACTGCGACGCTTCACATGAGGGATTGGGTTACGTTCTGATGCAGGAGGGTAAGGTTGTAACTTATGGATCCCGACAGTTGAAGACACATGAGAGGAACTACCCGACACACGATTTGGAGTTGGCAGTTGTGGTTTTTGCCTTGAAGACATGGTGCCACTATCTCTATGGTGAGCGTTTTGAGGTCTTCTCTGATCACAAGAGCCTAAAGTACTTATTTTCACAGAAGGACTTAAATCTTCGCCAGCGACGATGGTTGGAGTTGTTGGAAGACTACGACTTTGATTTGCAGTACCATTTGGGTAAGGCAAACGTCGTGGCTATTGCACTTAGTAGGAGATCTCACGACTCATTAACTTTAGTGGCTATGCGAGAGTGGGACATGCTTGGAGATGTTGGGGAGTTTGATCTGTGTCTTGGGGAGACAGTGGGAGGTGCGACCTGATATGCTGTTGCTTCACAGCCCGCTTTAGTTGCACGTGTGTTGGAAGCCCAAAGGACCGATCAGGAGGCTCAGATGATACATGACCTCATTGCCAGAGGGACAGATATAGTAGGATGGGTGATGAGTTCGAACTAGAGTTTGAGGTTGTTAGGGTGATTGTTTGTGCCTGAGTCATGCCATGCTGAGGTGCTACATGAGTTTCATCACTCACGTCTTGTAGTGCACCTGGGAGGCACGAAGATGTATCATGATCTACGCCGTCAGTTCTGGTGGACGGGAATGAAGAGGGATGTGATCCGATTCGTCTCTCGTTGCTTTACTTGTCAGCAAGTGAAGGTAGAGCACTAGAGGCCAGCAGGATTATTACAGCCGTTGCCTGTATTTGAGTGGAAGTGGGAGAATGTCACTATAGATTTTGTATCAGGACTTCCACGCTCGTCGAGGGGACATGATGCTGTTTGGGTTGTTGTAGATAGGCTGACGAAGTCAACACATTTTCTTCCCATTCGAGTGAGAGACTTGGTGGACAGATTGAGCAGATTGTATATTCAGGAGATAGTCCGACTACACGGAGTACTAGTGACTAATGTTTCTGATCGAGATCCGCACTTTACATCGTGCTTTTGGCATAGTCTTCAGGAGGCTTTGGGGACGAGCTTGACTTTTAGTATAGCTTTTCATCCTCAGACCGACGGTCAGTTTGAGAGGACCATTCAGATTTTAGAGGACATGCTGAGAGCCTGTGTTCTTGATTTTCGGGGTTCTTGGGAGGATCATCTATCATTGGCAGAGTTTGCATACAACAACAGCTATCAGTCTAGTATTAGAATGGCACCGTATGAGGCTTTGTATGGTAGGCCATGTAGATCGCCTGTGTGTTAGACAAAGGTGGGAGAGACCGCCGTTTTGGGACCCGACTTGGTGCGGGAAACGACGAAGGTGATCACAGGGATTCGTCATCGACTGGTGACAGCTCAGAGCCGCCAGAAGAGTTATGCTGATCAGAGGAGGAGACTGTTAGAGTTTGCCGTGGGAGACCATGTGTTTCTAAAGGTCTCATCACGTAAATGGTTGATGAGATTTGGTCGTAGCAGGAAGCTATCACCACGTTTTGTCGGACCGTTTGAGATCCTAAAAAGGATTGGGGTGGTAGCATACCGTCTTGCCTTGCCGCCTCAGTTAGCATCTGCACACAACGTCTTTCACATTTTTATGCTTCGAAGGTACGAGCCGGATCCGTCTCATGTGCTGGATTGGACTGAGTTGCGAGTTGATGAGGATGTCACGTATGAGGAGCGCCCGGAGAAGATTCTGGATACGAAGAAACAGGTGTTGCGGGGGAGAATGATTGCTTATGTCAAAGTTCAGTGGCTTCAACACGGGATTGCGGAAACAACTTGGGAGCTTGAGTCTGGGGTTCATGAGAGAAACCCAGAGTTGTTCACTTCGTGACCTTGTAGTGAATTTCGGGGGTAAAATCCATTAAGGGGGGAGAGTTGTGAGAGCCTGTACCATTCCTATTTTATTTATATGCATATTCTGTGTTTTTAGTCACATTTTAGCATTTTTGCTTTAGTATGCATATATATATGTTTCGATGCCTGTTTTGGTTAAACTGAGCATGAGGGGTTGCTTCCCGGGGTTGCTTCCCGGGGTTGTAGAGAGTTTCTATGCGAATTTTAAAAATTCAAAAAAAAAATATTTTGGAGGCCTATAAATATCTGGAGTTAGAAATTTTTTTAAAAGATATTTTCAAAAACCTAACTCCTAGGTTTCCTCCATTTGTCTCTTCCTTCTCTCTAACTTCTCGGGGGCCCGAGGCTCGATTTTCAACGATCCAACAGCAGATCCTTGCTATCGGCATCGTGGTCTACGCATCCATCCGGATGGATTTTGATTTTTCCGAAGTCTGATTTTGCACATAGATCGATGCGTCAAGTTTTTAACCCAACGATGTAGGATCTCAGATTCTACTGCTGTGTAAGTGTTGTATATGTAATCTTATGTGTTTTTACCGTGTAAATCGCATGAAAATCATCTTCGTTTCGAAGTTAGGATTTTTGGTTTTAAAAGTCTTTTCGGCGTTTCAGTTGGATAAAATCAGGTGTTGGTTGTTTCTTTTGAGGTTTGAAATCACAAAATCGTAGTTAAAAACGTTTTCTGGGAAAGTTCAGTCGACTGGACCCATGTGTTCAGTCGACTGGATCTTGAGTTGGGAGGTTCAGTCGACTGAACTCGTGGGGTCAATCGACTAAAATGTTCTCTGTTTGAAAATGGTGTTTTTCCAGTAGGTTTTTTAGTCGACTGAAATGGTGGCTGTTTGTTTTGGCTTTTAGTGGTTCCTTTGGGAAAAAAGGTTGGGTTTGTTTTGAGAAAAATGAGGGGTTTGATGGAAAAACGTGTTTGTTGGAGGTTTTGAGCTAACCCTTGGAGTTGAGTCTCATTTCCCAAAATATTTTCATAAAATGTGTATGTTTTTACATGTTTTAATTTGATCTCCATGGTTTCATGGATTGGATCTCTTGCTTATACATGCATTGTATAATTTTTTTTGGGAAAAATATTTTGAATATGTTTTGTTTTGATCTCCTGGTGATGGATGGATCTATGTACATGTATAATGTACCGGTTTGAGAAATATTTTTAGAAGAATATCTAGATGTACTGGGATGATTTGTATTTGGCACAAGTTGCCCTCGGTATAAGTCCAGAAACGTGCGCAGCGTAGGTACTCCGTTTCTTCGGATTTGTCCCCGTAAATTGATGCAGATGGGCGCTAAGCTCCCTCGGGGTCGTACCCGTAAATTGAATGGTTCATCGTGGTGCTCCGTATAGAACTTGTGTGTATCTAACCGGTCCCATGATGTATGGGGATTGGATACTGGACGAAGGTCTATAGTTGTTACCTCTATCCCCTTGTGATTGAATCGGTACATAGGATCATACTCTTCTATTCCGCGGTGGTACATTTTGTGAGGGAAACGATATTTTGATTACTGTTTTTCCTTAACTGCAGTGGTTTATTTGCATCTGTTGCAATGCCTGGTTTGAAGGATGAAAACATGGTTTTATGAAATAAAACGGTTTTGAGAGACTTGTGTAGCCTGATGGTAAAATTTGAGGATTTTGGATGGAAAACCTGTTTGGGTTTTGTGGTTGAATTCGCTCCCACTATATAATTGTATATTACTGCTTTACAGCTTATTATCTGTTTCTATTGGGCTTCAGCTCACGGGTGAAAATTTTCTGTAAAACTAATTTCAAGTGATGATGTGGATGAGGAGTAACTTGGTGATACCCGTGGTAATGGAAGACTTTTATGGTTTTTCTTTTGGTATGCCTGTTCCTGAAAGCAGGTTTTATACGTCATAAGGCGATATATTGTACGCATGTTGAACTGTTATCATTTATTTATTAGGGATACACTTTGTTGGGCATTCTATTAGTTTCAACATGTGGTTTTAATGTATGAAAATCTATATTTTCATATAAAATAAATGTTTGGTGAATTTTTAGGTGACCCCGAGTTTAGGAGCGTGACAGCCGCGTTTGCTTGAGCCAAAATCGCTGCTGCCATTTTGCCTTTTGGAAGCTGCCGAAACAGCTTTTTGGAAAATAGCCTAAGGATGTGTTTGAAAACAGAAAACACTATTTTGGGATTTTTCTTCAGCGAAAAAACTACTGCACACCGAAAACAACTCTCCAGCAGGCTTAGAAAAAAATACTGCTCCTTTTTTTTTTCTTCAGATTGAGACTGTGCTTGCTGCGTTTTGAAAAAAAAAACGCTGCTGGGCCATTGTTTGGGACGCCAAAACTGCTGCTTGGAATTGCTGTGGAACCATTGTTTGGAAAGACAAAACTGCTGTAGCGAAACAACATTCAGGCGCTGTTTGGACCGCGCCGCTGAAACTTCAGTTTTCATTGGGATGCTGCTATTTGCTTTTTTTTCTTTTTTTTCTTTTTTTTTTCTTCTTTCTTTTTAACCGAAGAACACCGGCGCCCCTTTAATTTTTTTTTAAAAACAGTTCGCCGGAAACATCTTTTTCCTCTTTTTTTTTTTTTTTTTTAATTTAATTCAAAAGAAAACTGTTTGGTGCACTGGACCAAAATCTTTTCATAGGATTGCCGCGGCTTGCTGTTTGTTGTTTTTCGAGTTTTCATACATATTCTTATTTTTTTTCATAATAAATTAGTAAAAAAAATTTAAATAACATAACATTTTTACATTGAAACTTATGTCCTGTAGACTCACATTCGATTTAAAAAAAAACTTAATCTATCACGATCATCCCCAGTGATTAAAAAATAATATAATCATCATTCATTTAAACCATTCAATCAAACATGAAAATAAATAATAATCATAAAATCGGGATTAGAACACCTACAAAATAAACTTAGCAATAATTCTAAATCTACCAGGCCCTCGATAACCGTAAACAAAAACAAAACGGCTCTGATACCAATTTGTTGGAGACAAAACTGCCAAGATCATTGTTTTCGCTAACGATTTTTGGTAAAAAATTAACTGGACGGACAAACGCTAAAACGGGCTCTAGATAAAACTTTTGACGTTGAACGATCAAAATAAAACTCGTGGAACCAAAGATAATTTAGAAAAATACATTTTGTTGATCTATTCTTCAACTACGATTTGATTCTAAGTTGAAACTCTAGTTAGATTTTCTACTGTATTCCCTTACGCGATCCTCGAACGTAGTGTGGGTTACGGTCTATCGAGAACTTGTACCGGCAGAACCTAGATATATTTAAGTCTTAGAAAGACAAAATATGATATATCTGATAAATGATCTATGATCTATCAATATCAAACTGGTTCAGTCTACCCGCGTATATATAGGGTTACAGTAGGGACCTAGGGAGTAATTATGAGTAAGACTTCCAGTGAAACAGATATCTATCAGCGATTTCTGCGATTATGAAAAGACATAGTGGTTTCTGCAATTTTTAAAAAATATTGAATTACAGTTCACACTACTAAATAACTATAATTGCACTCTGACCCATAATGTCGACATCTTCTTGCATTGAGCTCTTGTTATTAAATGCTTACCATTTCTCTCAACGTTAAGATTCTCGATACCCGTCAATTAAATTTAATTACTGACAATTTAATTTAATCGACATCTTGATATTCCTTAAACCCTTCCGTTTAACTTATTTGACCACCGGATAATTAAATCCACCTGCAGCGTTTAGCACAGTCAAAATTTATAAGCTTCTTTAAGGGAGTATAGTCAATCCTAATTTTTCGGGACGTGGATTCCGTCAATAATTAATATTTTTCAGATAAATAATACCACTATCCAACTCACCGGGAATATAGACCCATATAAGATCGCATCCTCTAATAAATCAAAATAACAAATATTAAATATATGCAAATTAATAATTATTTCAAGATTAAGAGGATAAGCACTATTCATCATAACCTTGGGGTGTGAATTAATTTATATAATCAGTACAAAATTAATTACCCAAAATATCATGTTCAATACACACAAGTGTACTAGCACAGAGAGTCGGAACAATAGACGATACTATTATCTGTTTTCCGTAACCATGACAGGCCTACTAAAATTATGTGTTACAATCGTACCGATGGTATGTCTATTTCTATCTAAACTCTGATCATAAAAATTATATTCTGTAAGAACCTAAAATCTAATTTTCTGTGTGCAAGCCGTACTCTACACACCAGATTAAATACTATACATACTATCAGACACCAAAAGAAAACCCTAAGGCCCCAACACGACCAAAGAAACCCCTACGGCCTCAACACGACCAAAAGAAACCCCTAAGTCCCCAACACGACCAAAAGAAAAGAGGTTAATACAAATAGCAAAAGTGTCGACACAAACAAAAACATGTCAACACAAAATAGTAGTAGAGAGTCAACATAAGCAGAAAGAAAAAATGATCGACACCAACAGCAAAAGTGTCGACACAAACAAAAAGTGTCAACACAAATAGAAAAAAGTATCAATACAAAACAATAGCAGAGAGTCAACACAAGTAGAGAGAAAAAGGGGTCGACACCAACAGCAGAAGTGTCGTCACAAACAGAAAAAGTGTTGACACAAATAAAAAAAAATGTCGACACAAAATAACTGCAGCATAGACAACACAAAGAGAAAAAAAATGTGTCCACACCAACAGCAGAAGTGTCGACACAAAAGCAATAGATTCACATTTTCAAACTAGACGGCTGAACGGCGATAGAAAGCAAACCCTAGCGACGGAAAAAGCTTCACAGCCCTAAATTAAACCAACCAAACACCCCTTCTACAACCCATGGACATACATAAGCCCAAAATAATAAGGAAATACCAAAAAAAAAACCTCAAAACCCCTTTTCATCCAGCCAAAAACAATCAAAAATAGTTTAAAACCAAAACCTAACTTTTCGATACATAAACCGATTTTTCATGTATTTTCGTATGGTAAAAGTACACCAGATTTCACGTTGCGCTCTTATAAGACATGGGAGTTTAGGATCTTACCTCTTTGTCAAAAACTCAATGCATCGATCCACAGGAAAAATCGAACTTTGTTGGAATGAAATTCCGTCTGGATGAACCCATAGCCCTCAGTGTAGATAGCAAGGATCCACTACTTGATCGCCAAACATAAAACACAGGCCCCAAGAAAATCTAGAGAGAAGGTGGAGCTTTTGGTGTGAGAAAAAGAAACTTAACCTCCAAGCTTTGAAAAATATCTCCACTAAAATATCTAAGGCTAGTTATTTATAGGCCACAAAAATATCTTTTTTTTTTAAATTCGCACCACAATGCCTAACGGTCCTGGGAACCAACCCCATATGTATATCTAAACTCAAACATGCATAAAAACACATATGAATATGCTGTAACGAAAACAATAAATACGCGTCAAAAAACACCAAAAAAGAAAACGGATCAAGGTCTCACACCTTACATAGTAGTTCTTACAATCGGGGTTATTGATCTTCAAAACATGTTAAGTGCGGACGTTGGCAGACATTTTGTGCTTTAACTCCGGTAGCGATCTGCTTTGCGACTCGATGATGCGCCGGGTGGTTCTTCTGAGGATGTGCACGATCCGAGTTTCTCATGAAAGCTCTAAACTCTAATAACTACTGTTTCTCATCAATCTAGGTCTTAGGAGAGGCGACCTGGGGCGGCGAGTGGTCAAGAGTTTAGCCAAGGATTTCGAATGATGTACTAGACTACTCGATATGTGGCTGGGGGTTAAAACGGCTTAGAGAAGGTGAAAAAATCCTTTATCGAGATTCAAGGACAGATTTCTAAATAGTTCAAAAGATCGGTCGGATGTCAAATGGTCATGGTTAAGGCAGTCACTGTTGACACAAACTGAGTGATTATTTGGGGTTCAAATGTAGGTGAAACAAGATGAGGATAGTGAACAATACTTAAACGAATGTCCTCGGGACTAATCCAGTACTATCAAATTCTGATAAAAGAGATGTTAAGCAATAGGTAGCTAAACCAGATATTTATCCTTAAGTTACGTCGGCTTAGCATACTTTAATTCAAGCATCCAAGTCTACTTTCCTGATAAAGATTTCATGAGTGTAAAAAGAATTCACAAAATCACTGTAACGGGTTGAGGTTTCAAAATCAAGAGAAGATGAACGATGGAAAATTTTTTATCAATGTTGAATGTTTGAAATAGGTAATTAACAAATAATTAATATCGAGTTCTACGAAAGAAGAGTTAGTTCAAGGATGGTGGATTGAATCATTGGAGAATTAAATGCGAATACTGGTCATTATCGAGGCATAAAAACTTGAGAACAAAGGTATTTCTAGGATTGAATTTCTGATAGGATTACCAACATGATTTGGGTGCATAAAGGTTACCGACGAACGACACTTGACGATACCATTGAGGACTGAGAATATAAGAAGGAAGGACATACAAATAAACTTTAACTAGGCACAAAAGTTGATACAAGGGTTTGGGATAAACGAGAAAAGAACTTATAAGAGTGAAGTTATGGGGTTCTAACGGTCGAGGTGATATCTGAAACTTCTCTTAGTGCGTACTCTTATCTACCCCTCTTAAAATAAAATAACTTGTTGCATGAATCTCTGATCTTCGATCTCGATGCTCTTACTTGTCCTTCGCATGTAAATTTCTTGCTGCTTCTAATCCTGGTAACGTCCTAACAGTACTCGCTATAAGACTTGGACGCAGTAGATTTTTGTTCTTATAATGTATGGATGATAATAATAACCTAATACAACGCATCCTACAGAGCTTTAACGCGACAGAATGCATGATTTTCCATAACCCAAGGCCTGAAAGTTCACTAAACTTAGGCTCTGATACCAACTGTGATACCCTGTCCTCCGGGCACGTTGGGACATACATAAGTATAGATAAGAGAAACATTCTAGCCATTCATTTATATTTAGAAATCATAAATATTACATCATTAAGAGTTTTGAACTGATCAATAATACATAATGTTTACAGTTTCGCAAAAGATTAATAAAATCTTACAATGAGCACGTGAAAACTGAACAAAAAGAACAAAAGGTGAAACTTAATTCTTCAGCTAGCATTGTCAGGGTTCGCTGGCTCCTGCCACTCACCCTATTCTTGAATTTCGTCTTTTTCTTCGGGGGCGACTTCCTCAAGGAACTCTTCATACTTACCTGTGGCATAAATGCCATAAGCCAACGCCCAAAAGAAAACTCCCTAAACCTTATAACCAAACTCACAACAAAATATTCTACAACGCATATCATATAACACCCAATACAAATTAAAGTCAAGGAGACAGACAATTTTGACAATTACAGCCAGGAAAGCATATATAAGAACAAGTATACAGGTGCGTGATGTAAATGAATGCAATACAAGTGCCTAACCCAACTTGTATCCAGAAATAAAAATAGGCGTTCCACTTTAGGACTTATTTCTATTGCTTGCAGGGACTTATTATCATTGCCACCTCATGGACTTATTATCAATGCCGTGATGGGACTTATCGTCATTACCGCCTCAAGAACTTATTGTCAATGCCATGATGCGACTTTATAGGGTTACCCACATTAAAACTAGAATGCTCGCTTGGTATCAACCAAAAGCCTAAATTACCAAAATTAGAGTGCTAATAACGAACCCGTGGTGCCCAACAGTATTCATAAATAACAAATCTTTCTTTCTGAGCACCAGAGACACACCTGAGGTGCTTAGAGGGAATATATCTCAAAACAATTACAAAATTGACTATCAGGGGCGCCTTAGACTAGAAGTCGAGAAAAAGAACAATTTTAATATATCCCAATCCACAACGGTAGATACGAAAATGACTCCAACATGCCGAAATGTAATGTGATAAAACTTATGATGTACAATATGCGTCTCATGTACAATTATATATAATATGGTATAACTCATGGTACAACTCATTAAAACATGAAGTACAAGTACATGAGGCACAAGCTATAATTTACCAGGCATAGATTCAACTTAACGGCATAGATTCTAATCATTAAATAATCATTTTTATACACCAATCATCTAACATACTTTAATTAAAGTCTATATTTTAAATCCCACAATATAACAAGCCACTATACACTTAACCAAATTAAGGTAAATATTCAAGTGTCAAATTAAAACGCACAATAGTGTTTTGGGGTACCTAGACATGTAGTTAAGTTCTGATTTTTGGGCACTATTTAGATAAAAATATTTTTTATAACTTTTATGTTTAACACTAAGGCCAGATCCTAGGAAAATTCGGTCATTTATACCAATTAAGGGAAAACCATTTAACACTTTACAGAGAAAAGTACAAACTTTGGGCCTCTGTTGGCCTCTATTTTGGGACATCAAATCAAAGGTTATGGCTCTGATTTTTGGATATGCTCTAGTTTAAGTTGTCCCCTACAAGTTTCATGTTTTGTGCTAATGCTAGTTGTTTGGAACAAGTTGATGATGTTGGCCATTTTATAAAATGGGTTCAGTCAGCATTAAAAGGTTCAGCAGAACCTGTTTTCAATGGAGAATACACAAGACCTTTGAGGAACCATCCTAGGGTATCTAGGGATGATTTTTGGTCAGTATATATTTTAATATGCTATCTACATTTTCATAAAAATAACTTTTGGATTTGGCCATTAAAAACATAGGTTTTTAGTCTTCCAAAAATATGCGACAGAGAGCTCTATCAGTCACAGATCACAATAGTGACTTTGGAGAGAGTTTTGATCTATCATGACTTCATATTTTAGGATCATTTTTTGTGGACAGTAAGATAAACATGTTATCTACAAGTTTTATGTTTTAATCTAAGCTCGGTTCGCACTCTAACCTAGGGTTATTATGTCTGCAATACAGAGTGGTCAAAATCTTACACTCTTTTATAAAAATGGTGTATCTCGAGTTCTACCCAATGAAATCACTTCAAACTAATTTTGTATGAAAGATAACTTAAAAATCTAAATTTGGACATAAAAATCACACTAAGATCATTTTCTACAATTAGTTATGATAGTTCAAAATTCGTGACAGAAAATTGAAACATCTAGAAAATTAGGCCATTTAGGGTTTCGGTGTCTTAGCTCAAGATATGTTCAGATTTAGTTTATTTTCTTTGCATGCATGTAATACACACACACACACACACACACAAACACACACACACACACAT
>JAOTRH010203281.1:0-11155 GCA_034768845.1 Heliamphora exappendiculata | reverse complement strand
CCCTCCAAATTAACACTTTTCTCAAATCCACCGGAGGTCTCAAAACAAGGTTTTAATTAAATCCTTAAAATAAAAAGAGGCCGGGTCACTATAACCTCCCCCACTTAGGAAATTTCGTCCCCAAAATTCAACACTAGAACTCGAGTCATCAGACTTGTCTTCGATCACCAACAACATCCATGCCGTCCTCTCACAAACGATCTTACTAACACAAGGGTTACCCCAACATCATCGAACCGAGATCAAACTCACGCCACCAAGGTAATGAAACGCAATCCACCTCAGACACAACCAATCTAAGCGATTACACGCATAGCACAAAACTAATTCACAATCCGAATCGATTTCAATACGTTCCACACCTGTTTGTAACAGCTGCAATCTTATTCGAATTGTCACAAACTAGCTCATTTTCATACCAAAATACACACAGAGGCTTATTCTCATAAGAACCAGCATACGTCGCCAGACTTCAACATTACACATACTTATAGTTATTCAAGCCTTCATAGTTAACTAATGATCACAGAACTCGATACCACATCGTCTTTTACGTATGTCAAGAACACTATCACTTTTGCTGATGAGGTGCTCATAACCGAGCAAAAACAACGAACACTCGATTTCAGAGAAAGGAATTCACATAGATCATCAAAAACTTCTAAAGAACACGTGTAAAACGTCCAATGTAAACCTCCACCCTTGTCAATCCTCAATCGCTTCCTTACCTACAAACCACAACTTTCCTGTCACGAAAACACTAGGTGTCACATCATCGCCACGTTCAAGGTCCCAAACAATTGAGATTATGTCCCCAACATCATAACCATTCAGATCCATACGGTCACATGAACTCTTTTTGAGTCGCTTGGGCCATCAGCATAATACAGACACAATCTCCCATTTGCACACTCTTTTCTACACAAATCTAGCCACGTTCTACACCACATTATCATGCACGTCCGTAAGATCACATTTCACCATTAAACCACTAACTTTCAGTCAACTTCTCACCCCTAATCGATTTCAATGCATCTCATTCAACATTCATCTTTACTCATAATGCGTATATTAGTCCTTCAAATCCATGGCGTTCCACACTTAGTTAGTTATTTAATTTCAGATAGTTACTAATTATACTAGTAGTCGGTACTCACATGTATACTCACATCCTGTTTCCCTATCCACGTCACATGTATAACAATCCTCTATCTGATAGTACCAGCACGTGATTCTCTGAGCATTCAACCTATTCATACTTTTCCATCATGTAACCAATCACGACCCGCTTCTTGTTTTGAACAGTTTCATCTTATATACAATTTCTCAGGACATTCTATCCACCTAAAGTTTACCACGAAAGAACCACGCTATTCAATTCGCATACCATTCTTTTATCCTTCTAGTACCCATGCTCATGCACTTACTTCTTCAATATATCGACACCAAGTTATCGCATTGCTCCGTCGTAGCTAATGGGATCACAATCTTTCTCAGCTTGTCATCAATCAAACTTAAGCATCCCTATAAACAAAATTCCTCATCTATACAGATAAGATCATTCCGTTCTGAATCTGACGATCATGTTAGCTCAAACAGGTCACACTGACGATGGCTCTTCAATACCAAATTTTTGGTGACTTGCACCTTTATCACATTTTCTTGATACTCTCACCCTATTCTCTATAGCTTGTCTCTATAGCTTGTCTCACTCTATTCTCTATTCACTAACCCAATTCTTTTACCATCTTCCATTAACCCAACACGTTTTACAGTTTCATTTCATTTTCGAATATGGTTTCACCAACTCGATTATTTACAACACACACACCAACGCACACCAACACACACACTTTGTTGGCGCTTTTAGCATTTTACCAATTCATGGTTCAAAACATAGGCATTAGCGTCGGACGAGCGTATAGACCCACGTAGCGTTACACTCAACCCGGCCACACAGGCCCCATGAGGTAATAGAACGTTCTATACCCCGACATGACTACGTCCTTTTCCAGTTGCTAGCCGATGGGCAGAGAACCCAATCTGCGCAATTTTTCGGTCTTTCACCGAGGAGCAACTCGTACCCAACCTTAAACGATCCATTGGATCCACAAACTGGTCCTTTTTCAATATATCATAATACAACACACACATGCGAGTCCAACCTAAACAGTTACTCTCGCCAAACCCACGTCACACACACACGAGTCCAACCCTAAAGGTCCTCCTCGCCAAACCCACATCATTATATATTTCCATTATGCACATTTTTTATTGTTTTAGGGCTCAAACCCAAATTAAACCTCATATGGTTTCAATTTCACAAATTCATTAGTTTAATTCCACAAAATCCACATCTTTAGCTTGACATCAACATGTGTCACATTAATTTATTGAATTAAGTTTACAATATGTTATGATAACCCCCAATTTGATCATTAATCACGTCAATTTCATCATACCAATTCTTTATACTCAAAACTCCCAAATTTCATAGTTTTGACCCAAAATTCATACCCTAAATTCTCAATCTCAATAAACGATATTGCCAAGATAAGAACATGTTAAATCCCTTATGAATCCAAAATTTAACCCCCACTATCACTGGATTTCAATTTAAAGCTTTGTAAACGCAAATCTTATACTTTTATGTTCATACATTTGAAAATACAACACATATCACAAATATATTTAAAGAAAATCTTAAATCCTACCTTAGGGATGTTAGATATACAAGAGAAAGCCTCGAATGAGCTCCATCCACAAGAACCTCTAACCGCACGTTGAGAAAAGCATCTTCAACGCCAAGATCGGGCCTCAAATGCTAGAGAAAGCCAAGAAAACTCACTAGGAAGAGCCAAGCAATCCTACAACCCAAACCCTAGCCTCACATGTGCTCTAGAGAGAGAGAGAGAGAGAGAAAAGAAAAAAGAATGGGAAGAAAAGAAGTCTCACACGATATTTAAAGAATATGTTTCGCGAGGGTCCGGGAGAGTGGACCCCACCGCTCGAGCGGTTCCTACACTTTTGACCTCTCTACCACTTGTCTGATCCAGTGGGTTCCCCACTGCTCGAGCGGTCGGCGCTGGGAAACAGACCGAATTGAAGCTAACAAAATTGAGCTCAAGTATAAGCTAATCACCTTACAACGATGTTCTGATACACCAAACGATCCATAGCCCTCACCTTTCATCATTACACGATTAAAATTTTAATTCTTCCTCCAAATTAACACTTTTCTCAAATCCACCGGAGGTCTCAAAACAAGGATTTAATGAAATCCTTAAAATAAAAAGGTGTCGGATCGCTACATAAAGATTTTATAATTTTAAAGTTTGTAATGTGAAATGCAACTAACTATAAGATCTTAAATTCGAAAACTCACATGTGCTATCAATTTTTGTAGGATTAGTCTACACGAGACTTTACATCAATTTTAATTGGGCCTTTATACGGCAAAATTTATTCATTAAAATTAATCGATGTACACGTAAATTAACCTAAATACCTAAAAATATGAAGAAAAAAAAATGCAACTAAGGCCTCATTTGGCAATTGGCTTTAAATCGATTTAAAATTAGATTTTTTGCATTTTTGCTTAAAGCTAAAAAAGCCAAAAGCCTATTTTCCCAACTCAAAGGCTTTTAGTTTTTTTTTCTTTTTACATAAATTTTTAATATATATTTTTAAAATATTATAATTTTTATTATACAAATTTATTTTTTTATAAAATTATATTTTTAAAATGTATTCAACAAAATCTAATAAACAAAATTCACATTGAATATAAAATTATTTTAAAATAAGATTTTAAAAATTATAGTAACTTTAAGCAAAAAAAATAGCCTTTTAACTTAGACCTATTTTAAGCTTTTAGTTTAAAATCACCTCATATCTTTTTAAAATAATTTTTAACTTTTTTAATTTAAAATAATTTTAAACAAAAATTCTAATTTAAAGACAAGTTGTCAAACAAACCTAACTTGTTACGTGTCTCATCACCGCACTAGATGCAAATAATTCTGTTATTTCCTATCCAAGAATAAAAAAGTCTGTTATTACTTAAATACATGATGACAAGTTGGGAATGAGATTACGAGTATATTAGATAAAATAAAAAACAAAAATGATATTTAGATTTACTTAATAAATTTATTTCATATATCTATTTATGTGATATAATTGAAATTTTTTTTTCTTCTTTTAACAATAAAAATTATTAGTTATTCAACTATGTCACATAAGTAGGCCTATAAAGTATATCTAAATAGTATTATTGAATAAAAAAATAATAAAATTATAAGGCCTTATTTGGAAATTTGTTTTAATCTTTTTAGCATTTTTTTTCACATAAAATAATTTTATTTATTTTTAAAAAATATTATAACTTTTATTATACATATTTATTTTTATAAAAATTATATTTAAAAAATTTACTAGTCAAAATATATCAAACGAGATCTATTTTGAATGTAAAACTATGTAAAAGTAAAATTTAAAAATTATAACGACTTTTTTTTTTACTTAAAGTTTTTTTGACTTAAAGTTACTTTAAGTCAAATTTTTTATTTTATTGCCTTTTAGATTAAAGTCACACCTACCGTTTACCAAATAAACTCTTTACTTATTAGACTTAAAATAATTTTAAACAAAAATTTTTACTTAAAACTAAATTGTCAAACCAAGCCTAAAATAAAAAAGAAAAGACCGATTCTTTCAAGATTCTAATATTGACCTTTTCTCAAAAAATAATCCAAAAAATTTATTCCTCCACCACAGCCTACACAGCCGTTAGAAAAAAGTTAACAAACGTGTTTGGCTCCGATTCAACTACTTTTTTAGGTGTTTGGAAAAAAAATCTCCTTTTTGGTGTTAAAACGACAAATGACCATATTGCCCTTCAAGATTTACATATGGCTTCAGTACCAATTGAACTATCAATTGAATCCGCCCTGCCCAATACCAACTAAATTTTGTGTTGTGGTGACGATGGGTGATTATTGGGCTGGGTGGATTTATTTTTATTTATAAAAAATAAAAATATTTTTAAAAATAATTTTAATAAATTTTGTTGGTATCTTTTAAAATTTTGATATTTCCCATTTTATTTATGAAAATTATCTTTTTAAAATACTCTTAATAAAATTAATTAATGTCTCATTAATATACTATATTTGTTAAAGAATCCAATTCATTTTTTTCGTAGGGAGCTTCTAAATGCACGAACTTTTTGTCTTAGCACACCACTAAATATATTAATTACTTGTATAAAATATATAAATATTTATATATATAAATAGACTAAGGTAATTTTGGTGATAGGTTTGTCAAAATAAAATTTTAATGCATTAACTACTAGCACATTTTTCTAATGCAAAAAGTCCAATAGTATATTTTTTCTTGATATGCAATTTTGACTTTTTGACAAAAAAATGCTAAAAAAATAAAATTGTCCATTTAAAAAAAAAACAAAACAAAAATGCTAAAAAGAGAATTTGAACTTAAGAGTATTTTGAAATAAGACGAAGATATGAAGTGAGGGCCACGTTGTGACTATTAGACGATGATGAGAAGCAATGGTTGAATCAGTTATCGCAACAACGAAAAATATTTTGTTGAACATATTTTAAATAGATATAGGTCAACAATTTTTAAAAATTGTAATTAAAAATATTTTTTCTAAAAAAGCTATTATATTTTTTTCTAAAAAATCCAACTTTAAATTAACTTTTCTTTAAAAAAAACTTTGGGCTAAAAGTTAGAATTTTGTTTGGTTAAAAAAGTAGCTTTAAACCACCAATGTAGAGAAAAAAGTGTAATTTTTCAGTATTGATTTTTTTAAAACATAAATAACTGTCTAAAAACAAAATTTAGCCAAGATTCAAGCAAGCTCAAAACAAATAAATAAAAATAGTACTCTCACTAATTTAAATTCTTGGATATGCCACTTTACACAGTAGTGGTGAAGAAAAACTAGGATTCTGGGTTGATTGCTTAAGCAGCCATGGGTTCGCTTGAGCGGGTTAACACGGAGATGGTCTCGGACTAGGGATAGCTCGAGTGGTCAAAGGTCTACTCGAGCAGGCTTGTATTCAGGTAGTCTCAGGTTAGTGACCACTCGAGCGGTTAGGTGTTCGCTCGAACGACTTCTTGCGGAATAGATTTTGTTGTGCGGTGGCTAGAGTTGTGTTTTAACCCTAAGAGCTTTCAAGTTAAGTGCGTATTGTATTGTTTTAGCCTGAGGGACTGTGAGAAACATCAAGAACATCATCCATCTTGTAATCGTCCAATAATCTAGTGAAGTGTGATCTCGTGGATGTAGGCACGCTTTGTCGAACCATGTAAATTTTGTGTGTGATCGTGTCATTGCGTGTTTTTTTTCTTCTTCGATATCATTTCGTGATTTGTGCATTCGTTGTTGATCTTGAGTGGGATTAGTGATCGCGTTCTAATCCCTAATAACTAGTATTAGAGCTCCGGGTTAGGAGGCTAACGAATACACATGGTTGAAGAAAGAAGATCCACAGGAATCGAGAAGTATGATGGTTCGAACTTCGGTTATTGGTGGATGCGGATAGAAGACTATTTGTATGGGAAGAAGCTTCACATGCCCCTCTTGAGATCCAAACCAGAGGGCATGAAGGATGAGGATTGGACTCTATTTGACAGAAAGGTGTTGGGGTTTATTCGATTGACGTTGCCTCGGTCAGTGACGTATAACGTAATCAAGGAAAAGACTACATCAAACATGATGGCGGCACTGTCAAGTATGTATGAGATGCCGTTAGCAAATAACAAAATACATTTTATGAAAAAGTTGTTCAATCTAAAGATGGCAAAAGGTACACCGGTTGCACAACATCCGAACGAATTTAATACCATTACGAATTAGTTGTCTTCAGTAGATATTAATTCTAACGATGAAGTTAGGGCCCTGATTGTGTTGGTTTCGCTGCCAAATAGTTGGGAGGCTATAAGAACGGCATCGAGTAGCTCTGTCGGTAAGAACAAGTTGAAGTATGACAATGTCAAAGACTTAATTTTGAGTGAACAAGTTCGCATGAGGGATTCGGGTGAGGTATCTAATTTGGGATCGAATGCCGGTATGGCTTTGAATGTTGAAGCACGGGGTAGAGGTAATGACCGGCATCAGAACCGGGCCAGGTTTAAGTCTGGAAGAGGCAAAAGCAAGTCCAGGCCGGGACAACAGTATAAATGCTGGGGTTGTGGCTAGGCTGACCACATTAAGAAGAACAGTAGGGGACAAAAGAAGAAAGCTAACGATGAGTTAGGCAATGTTGTGACAAAGAACGCCCAGGATGCCTTGCTCTTATCAGTTGATAGTCCTATTGATTCTTAGGTATTGAATTCAGTAGCATCCTTTCACACGACGGCACACTAGGAAATTATTGAAAACTATGTTGCTGATGACTTCAGCAAGATATATTTAGTAGACATGAAGGTTTTAGACATCGTGGGTACATGCGATGTCAGAATTAAAGTGTCGAATGGGTCACTGTGGAAGATACATAAGGTATGACACGTACCTAAACTTACAAGAAATTTGATTTCTGTTGCATAGCATGACGCAGAAGATCATTTAGGGATCTTTGTCGGTGGCACGTGGAAAGTCACCAAGGGTGTTAGCCCAAGGGCTCTGTAATTTGATTTTGATGATTTTCATAATTTATTTTTTAAGAATAAATATTTTTAAATGGATAATATTTTATATTTCTAAAATAAAAGTGTTAACACATTTTGAACAATCATAGTTGACACCTTACCCAAAAAAGAATGACTTTTATCTCAAAAAGTTCAAACACTTAAGAATTTTTTAATTTAAATTCTTTTGTGTTGATCTTAATTGAAAATTAAGTCAAACACTCTTAATGCAAAGTATACTTGAAGCTTATCAAGTGTGTCAATACCAATTGATCAAATACTTTGACACCCTAACTGTGTTTCAAGTTGATCTTCATGTACCAAAATATTAGTGTCAACACAAACTAGTTTTGTGTCAACACAAAAAGTACCGAAGTGCCCATGACTCATTTTGAGTCGACACAAATCATTTTGTGTTGACACAGAAGTGACCCTTACTTTTGGTTTTCGAAAGTTTGAGTCGACACAAATAGAAATTGTGTCGATACAAAACAACCGAGACCTCCTGCAGATTATTGGTGTCGACTCCTCAACAAATCGTGTCGACCCAATTGTTCCGAAGCCTGCCTGCAGAATTTTAGTGTCGACCCTAAGAAAATTCATGTCGACGTAAAACTATCGAGGCTTCCTGCAGAGATTTAGTGTCGACAGCAGAGACATGTTGAGTCGACACCAAATGGTTCCTCCGGATGTTGAAGATTCAAACGTGTCGACACTAGGTTTATTTATGTCGACCCCAGAACGTTAAAAAATAAAATGCAGAATTTGTGTCGACCCCTCAGAACATTCGTGTCGACCCAACTATTTGAAGAACCTTGCCCTAGATACGTTGTGTCGATATCAAAGATATTTGTGTTGACCCTAAAAATGGAAATTCAAATTACGACAGATCTCAACGGTTGGATTTTTAGCATTTATTGCCCCCACCTATCTCCAACGGTCAAGAACTCACAAGAACTTATATAAGGAGTTACTTCTCAGCATTAAACACAGATAGAAGAAAGAGACTTACATTTTATTATTCTATTGCTCAAATCCATTAAGCTCATATTCATTGCTGCAACTGCTGTTCTTGTTCCTCATCTCTCTTTACCATTTTATTTATCGTGAATCTATCTTGTAAAGAGAGTGAGAGTTCCTTATTCATTACATATCATTTATTGTCATTTAGGGTGAGTCACCCTGTTAGACTTTGAGTGAGTGGGTGAAACTCATCAAAGAAGAGTTCAAGAGAGAATAGAAGAAAATATTGACTTATTTTCATAGGATCTTCTTGAAGCTGTGGCAGGCTTGTGATTGTGCCCGTAAGTATTTAGATAGCTCAAGTAGAATCTTGAAGCTTGTAAAGGCTTGGAATACGCCCGAAAGTATTCTGGATGGTGGAAATACTTAAGGGAGATCTTGAGTAGTGGATGTAGGCTAGGATAAAGCCGAACCACTATAAATCTCTGGTGTCTAGTTCTATTTCTCTATCCCTCATCTTTTAATATTTGAATTGATTATATACTTGCATACCTTGCTTTATTGTAATATTAAAAGATTTCTAAAAAAGATTTAAATTTTTTATTGCTAGAAAAAACCCAATTCACCCCCCTCTTGGGTTGTCAAGATCTAACAATTGGTATCAAAGCTTGGGCTCTTGCTTTTGACTTAACAGTCAAAGACTTTTATATGGCAACCACTAGTTTTGGACCTGTCCAATCTGAAGGTCAATCGACCAACAGACCCCCTTTGTTCAATGGAATAAACTATAACTACTGGAAGGCGAGAATAAAAATCTACATTCAAGCCGTAGACTATGACCTTTGGCGGGTCATCATAAATGGACCCAAGAGACCTACCAAAACTATTGAAGAGGCTGTTGTCCTTAAACTGGAGGTTGAATGGACAGAGATCAATAAAAGAGAGATACAAAAAAATGCTAAAGCTATGAAGCTCCTGTATTACTCACTTGACCCAAACTAGTTCAATAGGATCTCGACTTGTGACACCGCAAAGGAAATTTGAGATAGACTTGAAGTTATCCATGAGGGTGCAAATCAAGTAAAAGAGTCAAAAATCAGTTTGCTCGTCCATAATTATGAGTTATTCAAAATGAAGTATGATGAAATAATTTTTGATATGTTTACTCGCTTCACTGACATTAATGGACTAAAATCTCTTGGCAAAATTTACACCAATGCAAAATTGGTCAGAAAAATTCTGAGGTGTATGACAAAGAGCTGGGAAGCTAAGGTCACGACAATTCAAGAAGCCAAGGACCTCAACAGACTAAGCTTAGAAGAACTTCTTGATTCTCTCTTGACCCATGAGATGAATATCAAGATGGATGATGAGGTGGACAACAAAAAGAAGAAAGGCATCGTCTTCAAGACCTCAATCCATGAAGAAGAATCTGAAGAAGACTCCTCATGTGATGAAAATGAAGAAATTGCTTTCATTACAAGGAAGTTCAAGAAGTTTCTTAGAAATAAGAAACAAGGAGAAAGAAAATTCTTTAAGAAGAAAGAAAATTCTTCAAGAAAAAAAAACTCAAGGGAAAGCCAAGCAAGTTCAAAGGTGACTCCAGCAGATTCAAAGCAGAAAATAAGAAAGATAAAATTATCTGCTATGAATGCAATAAGTCTGGACACATCAAAGCTGAATGTCCTCAGCTCAAGAAGCAATTCAAGAAAGGCTTCAAGAAAGCCATGATTGCAGCTTGGGGCGAAAGCGATGACAGCGGCTCCGAGGATGAAAAGGAAAAAAATGAAGTTGCCAATCTGTGCCTTATGGCTAAGGAAGATGATGAGGTAACTCCTGAATCCTTTTTATTAGAGGAATTACGAAATGCTTTTGAAGATTTGCACGACGAATTGAGAAAAATATGAGCCAAAAATTTTGTTTTAAAGAAACTAGTTCTTTCCTTCTCAACAGAGATTGAAATTCTGAAAAATGAAAAATTTGTTCTGACAAAACAAGTTTCTGTTTTAAAAGGGGAAAACAAAGCTTTGAGTGAAAAGGGTGAGAACCTTACAAAAACTATTTACAAGTTCACTCAAGGAAAGAACTTGGATAAATTTCTTGGCATGCAAAAGTGTGTTTTTAACAAAGCTGGAATTGGCTATACGCCCAAGAAAAAATAAAAAATCTTAAGCAATATTTTTGCCAAGGTATCATCAAATCATACAAATGCTACATGTTTTCATTGTTATGAGCATGGATACATTGTCACCTACTGTCCGCATAGAAAAGCCTTAAATAATTCTGTTAAGAAGATTTGGGTTTCTAAAGGAACACCTCCTCAAATAACTAACATCAAAGGATCCAAGAAAATTTGGGTACCAAATGTCAAAGCTTAATTCTCCTTGCAGGTTTATCTGAAATCCTCATTCAAGGAAGGGATGTGGTACCTCGACAGTGCCTGCTCACGACACATGACAGGTGACAAATCGATATTTGCATCTCTCAAGCCAAAAGATGGTAGATTTGTGACATTTGGAGACAATAGCAA
>JAOTRH010203270.1:0-11156 GCA_034768845.1 Heliamphora exappendiculata | reverse complement strand
TATATTATTCGAAAAAGAAACACAAAAAACTGTACTATAAATTCATTTTGCAAATGTCATATTTTTAAAAGTTAAAAGGGTCCCAACTGCAAGAAACTAAGGTTTTGTCTTGTCCGTTTTTACATAAAATATTCTCTTGTAAAATAGTGTACTTATTTTTTACAATTTTATTAACAAAAAATAGGTAAATTATTACATCATAAGATGAAATAAGTCGGTAAGTTTTTTTTTTTAATAGACGTGTTTTTAGTTTGATTATTTTAAAATTTTTAAATTTTTTGTATTGTCTATAACAAAAACACATAAGTCATCGTAACTACTATTTGGAAAAGCTTTTTAAGTCTATTTTTTATGTAGTTTTTTCTCGTCTTTCAAAAAAAAAATTTACGTTAATTCAAACAATAATACCTTTTAAGTTTCTCTCATTACAAGAAATCAAAAAATTAAAAAAAAATGACCAATAAAAAAATTGTATAAGATGAAAAAAACCTTTAAAAGTCACTTTAAGGGCCCAATTGGCAATTTGCTTAAAAATTAAATTTTTTATTTTTTTTGCGTATTTAGTCAAAAAGTTAAATTGGGTAAAAAGTTAATTGTTTCGTAACTTATTTTTTAGAGTTATTTGTAGTTGGATCCTACTTTTAAGAATGTATTGGTGTTAGGTTCAATTCATAAGTTCACATTTATCTCAGGTCTTATTTTAAAATTTTTAATTTTTTATAATCTATTATACTCTTAGTTTTAATATCCTAAAGAGTTGGAACATCACTCCACTATGAGCCAATCAGGGTATATAATTAAATGAACTCTATTATATTGTTTAAAATGTGAGATTATCATTCGTTAATGATTCTGGATTTGAATTTTAAAATTTTTTTCAATTGTATTTGATGATCATTCGTGAGAACAATCTTATTTGTCACAGAGTATACTGTTTACTAGAAAATGTTCACATTATGAAAACATGAGAACTTAAAACATTTTAATACATGGAGAAGCAAACATGATTGAAATGACTACGTTGAAAACAAGTTGGAATAAAAATATTACCATTTTATTGGCGTCTAATAAGAAACAATTGAGAAGCAGGGGTAAAGTAAGAATTTTATTTGGGAATAAAATTGCGTTGAAAATAAATTTTGGAATGGGACTTATGTATAAGTAACTTATAAAAATAAGATTTTGATAAAAAAATTTCTAAATTTTAAGCTAACTTTTTTAAAGTTGGCTTTTTGTTTTTGCAATAACTAAGATTTTATTCGTTTTTACCTAAAATATTCTCTTGTAAAATAGCTCATTTTATTTTTTGCAGTTTCATTAACAAAAAGTAGGTAAATTATTACATCATGAGATGAAATAAGCCAGTAAATTATTTTCTATTTTTTTAATCATCTTAAGTTTTACGATTTTTAAATTTTTAGATTTTTTTTTGTATTGTCTCAAACAAAAAAGCACATAAGCCATCGTAACTACTATTTGGAAAATCTTTTTAAGTCTCCTTTTTTTGTGATTTTTTTTTCATTTTTAATAAAATTTTCTCTACATTAATTCAAATAATAATATCTTTTAAATTTATCTAATTACAAGAAATCAAAAAACTAAAAAAAAATCATCTACAATGAAAAAAGCCTTAAAACGCCACTTTAAGTGGCCAATTGGCAACTTGCTTAAAAATTAATTTTTTTACTTTTTTGCGTTTTTAGTGAAAAAATTAAATTGGGTTCAAAATAAATTATTTGGTAACTCAGTTTTTAAGTTAATTTTTTTTAAAATTGGCTATTTTAGTAAAAAGTTAACTTTTTTACTTTTTAATCAAAGTGGACAATTTTACTTTTCTATATATTTAATATTAATAATTATATGTAGTTGGTAATTGTAATAAATAAGTTATGAATAAGGATTATTATTATATTTTAAAAGTTGTGGGAGTTTGTATTTTGATTTGACTTTTTAGTTTTTTAATTTTTTAGTTTTTTAACTTTTTTATTTTTTGCCAAACGGACAATCTTGACTTTTTAGCATTTTTAGCCAAAAAGCTAAAAGACCAAGGTTGGCAATCAAAGCCTAAGACCTTTTAAGGCTTTTTTTTACATTTTTAATGAAATTCTTTTTATGTTGGTTCAAATAATAATGTTTTTTAAATTTCTTTCGTTGTGAGAAACAAAAAAAGGTAAAAATAAATTACCAAAAAAAGTTCATAAGACGAGAAATGCTTTAAAAAGGCATTTTAAGGTTTTTTTTTTATTTTTAGTGAACTTTTTTCCATTCTAACCAAAATAGGCATATGCTTTTAGATTTGTTTTCTAATGATAAATCTAAAATGTAAAAATTTAGACAAAAAAAAAAGACGAAAAAAATACAAGAAATTGTATGAAAAGCTATCACATATAGTAACGAAACACTAGGAAGCATCAAACCAGATTTAGTTATTTTTCGTAACTTTGTTGTAAAAAATATCTTATTTCAATCCAACAATAAAAAATTTATTTTGAAAATATTCATGTGTCAACCAACTGAATAATAAAAATTAAAATGAACGGCGTCTAATTGTAGATTCTGTTGTGAGCCCCAAACAATGTCGTCGAGGTTATACGCATCGAAAGCAAAAATTTCACCCAAAATTAGATCCCAAATTAAACATTTAGACTCTGTTTGGTAACATTTACAATTTTTTATTTTTCGTTTAGAATTAATAAAAAAATATTTTTGTTTATTTTTATAACAAAATAAAAATAAAAATATATTTGGCTCATAGATGTCTAGAGAGTGGAAGTTGAATGTGGTGACTAGATATGCTAGCCGATAATAATAGCAAAAGAGAGTGATGGTGATCATAGGTGGTGGTCGGAGGTGGTGGCCAGAAGTAGTGCGGAGGTAGCTGGAGACGAAATATTTAGTTTTCATGTTCGGTAGTTGTTCCGTTTTTGTTAATGGATCATGTAATAATGTTATATGTTTTGGACTAAAAATATAAGTCTTGTAAGCCTTAGGGCATTGATATCAATGCACGTAATGCTTGTATGTTGATGAGAGAAACCACGGGTTGGTTGTTTTAGATTCTTAGTTGAATGAAGCAGTTTTTTATTTGGTTTGTTCCAACGTTATAATAAATCATTTTCAGTTGATTTTATGTTTAATATAAATTCTGGTGCCTTGAAAAAGGTTTAAACCTTGTTTTAGTAAACTTTTTATGCATTGGGGGTTTTCAAAAGGGTTAAAAAATGGTTAAGTGTTAGAGGAGAAAAGTTAGATTTTGAAAAATGATCCAGAGCCAGGCCGCTCGAACGGTCTATCGAGCAGTCAATGAGAACCCTCGGTTGTTTTACAGGCCATGGGAAAAACAATAAGCAGGCAGAGACCGCTCGAGTGGTCTTTTGACCGATCGAGCGGTCTGGGTAAAAAGTGAAAATTTTGATTATTTTGTTTTTATATCTTGGCTCATCGGCACTTCAGTCTTATCCTTTTGGGTCTTCTTTTATATAAAATAAACCCTTAAAGTACATTTTTAAAGGTTTTAGTTTATTTTCATCTACGTTCTTGGACCAGTTTGGGTTCGAGTGATTTTTTTATGAATCTTGATATCTCAAATAGGTTTTCTTCGGTGGTTCGCGTGACCTGTGTTTTACGGCGTGACACAACTCCCACAAAGAATAAGTAATGAAGTAGTCCTTTTGATTAAGGAAGAAATTGAAAGACTTCTGAAAGCAGATTTAATTAGAACAACCAAATACGTTGATTGGTTGTCTAATGTCGTTCATGTGATGAAAAAGAATGAAAATATAAGAGTCTGCGGTGATTATCGAAATTTGAATACAACAAGCCCAAAAGATGAATATTCTATGCGTATAATTGATTTATTAGTATATTCAGCAGTTAGAAATGAAACTCTATCTTTTATGGAGGGACAAGCAGGATATAATCAGATTTTTATTGCACCAGAAGATACTAATAAAATAGCATTTCGTTGTCCAGAGGCTTTAGGAACTTATGAATGGGTTGTCATGCCGTTTGAATTGAAAAATGTTGGAACTACATATCAAAGGGCAATGAATATGAGTTTTCATGTTTTCATTGGAAAGATTCTGGAAGTATACATAGATCATGTCGTGGTAAAATCAGACCATTAACATGTGCATTTGGAACACCTTTGAAAGGTTTTCGAAAGGATGAGACATCACCAGCTTAAAATGAACTTACTAAAGTGTGCCTTTGAAGTATCAACAAGCAATTTATTAGGGTTCTTGGTACATAAAAGAGGAATATAAATTGATCCAAATAAGGCTAAAGCTATTTTAGAAGCTAAGCTATCGTCGATTAAAAAGGAACTCTAACGTTTTCTAGAGCAAATAAATTTCCTTAAAAGGTTTATATTAAGAAGGAAAAATATTAACATTATCTCCTTTAATAAAATTAAAGGAATGAGCGGAATTCAGATGGGTGCGAACATTAAGAAGCTTTTGAAAAATTAAAGATATATCTAACCAAACCACATGTGTTAATGCCACAAACTCTATGTCAACCTTTAAAGCTATATATATCCGCCAATGAGCAATTTATAGGTAGTTTGCTAGCACAAAATAATGAGCAAGGTTATGAGCATGCAATTTATTATTTAAGTAGGAAATTACATGACATTGAAATTAGATACACTTTAGTTGAAAAACTCTGTCTAGCTTTGAATTTTTCTATAATAAAATTAAAGTATTATCTGTTACCATCGATAGTGTACATTGTTGCCCAGACAAATGTTATCAAATATATGCTATCTAAACCTATACTAAGGGGCAAACAAGAAAAGTGGATCCTAGCCTTAATAGAATAAAATTTTGTATATGTGCCTCAAAAGGCAGTAAAGGATTAAGTTTTAGCTGATTTTTTAGCAGACTATCTAAATATATTGTGAAAAGATGATCTATTTGAAATAAATTTTTTAGAGATCTTCTGGAAATTAATGTTCAATGAATCAAAAACTGATCAAGGAATGGGAGCAGGTGTGGTGCCAAAATTTTGGGGTTTTAAAAATGGTTAAAAATATAGAATTTAAAAGATATTTAGAAAATATTTTAACACCTTGAAAGCTAAATTTTAAAATTTTTTTTTGTTGAAAATAGAGTCGCCACTTGATTTTTGAAAAAAATCAAGAAAAAGAAAAATGGCTACTGATATTTGAAATGTTTAACAAGAGAAAAAGAGTTTTGTAATTAAGGTACGAATCGAAAAAAGTGTTAGGCACTCTGTTCGCACAACCGTAAGGTTGATCTCTACTAATCATCATTGGTTCTTTAATAAGATTTCTAAAATGTATGCAAATAAAAAAAATAGAGACAAAGAAAGAACATTCAAAATTAAATACGAAAAATATATACCATATGTATATAGAATTTCAAAACAAAACAAATAATAAAAGAAAATCCTAAATCCTATGGCATGTAATTCTAACTAAAGGATACATGGAGCACCCCCATATGCAATTTTACCAAGATAAACTAAGCTATCATGATTTAAATAAAAGAATAAAAAATGCTAAAAATTGTTAAAATTACCTAAATATGAGTTGTTAACAAAATAAGTTAAACTATTCTAAACATGATTTTAAACTAACTAAAAATATGCATATTATCAAAACAAACTAGGTTTGCATCAACATGATAAATATTTAAAAGAAATACTAAATGTAAAACAAAAGATGTATAAAAAGTCCTATATTAAAAGAGAGCTTACTAACAAAATAATTAAAAATGAGAGTTTTATAACAAAAGAAAACTTAAAGATTTAAAAAAAAGAAAAAAAAAGAAAAAATCTACAAAAGAAAAATTATACTAAAATAAAAAAGTTAAAAAATGTTATTAAAATAATGAAAAGAAAACCTAACTATTTACATTTTATATTTAAAAGAGACAAAAGAAAATAAAAAAAAAAAGAAAACAAAAGAGAAGAAAATTACATTTAAAGATGAAATCTAGCTTAAAACACTTTTTTATGA
Organism: Heliamphora exappendiculata; assembly: GCA_034768845.1. NCBI lineage: Eukaryota > Viridiplantae > Streptophyta > Magnoliopsida > Ericales > Sarraceniaceae > Heliamphora > Heliamphora exappendiculata. Next base: position 5,173 of record JAOTRH010203270.1, on the reverse strand, counting down.
TTTTTGGGTTTAACTGTTGGAGGCAATACAGCCAAGATCATTGTGTAAAAAATTAACTGGACGAGCAAACGCCGAAACGGGCTCCAGATAAAACTTTTGACGAAGATTGATCAAAATAAAATCCGTGCAACCAAAGTTAATTTAGAAGAATACATTTTGTCGATTTAATCTTCAACTGCGACTTGATTCTGAGTTGAAACTCATTTCAGATCTTCTACTGTATTCCTGCATGCGATCCTCGAACTTAGTTTGTGTTACGATCCTCTGAGAATTCGTACCGACAGAACCCGATATATTTAAGTGTTGAAAGATAAAAATAATATCATAATAATAATGATATAAAATCATCTAAAATTGGTTCAGTCTACCCGCATATATATAGAGTAACAGCAGGGATCTGGTGAGTAATATAATTGCACTCTGACCCATAATCTCAAGACCTTCTTGCATTGAACTCCTGTTATTAAATACTTACCATTTCTTCCCACGTTATGATTTTTGATACCCGCCAATTAAATTTAATTACTGACAATTTAATTTAATCGGTATCTTGATATTTCTTAAATCCTTCCGCTTAACTTATTTGACCACCGGATAATTAAATCCACCTGCAGAATTTGGTCCGATTAAAACTTATAAGCATCCTTAAAGGGGTATCGTCAATCCTGATCTTCGAGACGTAGATTTCGTCAATAATTAATATTTTCTATATAAATAATACCGATATCAAACTCACCGGGAATATAGACCTATATAAGATCGTACCCTCTAATGAATTAAAACAACAAATATTAAATACATGCAAATCAATAATTATTTCAGGATTAAGAGTATAAGCACTATTCATAATAACCTTATAGTGTAAATTAATTTATATAGTCAGTACAAAATTAATTACCCAAAATATCCCGTTCAATACACACAAAATGTACAAGTATAGAGAGTCGAAACAATAGATGACGTTATTATCTGTTCCCCGTAACCAAGATAGGTCTACTAAAACTCTGTGCTACAGTCGTATCGATGGTATGTCTATTTTCATCTAAATTATGAATATAAAACTTATTTTCTACAAAAACCTAAAATCTGATCTTCTGTGTATAAGTCGTACTCTACACACCAGATTAAATAGTATACAGAATATTGGATATTCATGCATATCAAAGAAATGATATACATACATTGCTCATAATAATTCTAATAAAATAAAAAATTAATTTTATTAAAATAAAATTAAATATTAAAAGCATAATTTTTAATATACCAACCACAACAATCTTCCACTTATACTCAACATTATGTTGCTGTACATCTGACTCCCATGCCCTCTACATGACTATCTAAAGTCTTAACTGGTAAACTCTTTGTAAAGAATCTGTAAGGTTGTCTCATGATGTAAACTCTATATCTGATTGAAAATCTGAGTCTGTGTACACAAAAGGTACTAGACTGTTTGCCTGGTAAATCAACATGTAATCCTTAGTCCTTTTCAGGTATTTGATTATATATTTTTTATTGCAGTCTAATACTCTTGGTCTAGATTAGACTGATATCTGCTAACCATGCCAACGGCAAAGAAGATTTCGGGTCTAGTACAAAACATAACATACATGAGGCTTCCTACCGCCGAAGCATAAGAAACCTCCTTCATCCTCTCTATCTCATCAGGTGTCCTATGATATTGATCTTTGGATATAGTGATTCTATGCCTGAAATGGAGAAATCCTTTCTTAGAATCTTGCATGCTAAAACGAGCAAGGATATCATCGACATACTTTTCTTGTAATAAGCCCAACATCCTTTGTTTCTAATCTCGCACAAGCTTGATCCCAATGATGTGACTAGTTTCTCTCAAGTCCTTCATATCGAGCTGCCAGATAACCATACTTTAACCATAGATAATGCCCCAACATCGTTTTTGATGAGCAAGATATCGTCTACATAAAGTACTAGGAAGATCACCACGCTTTCGTCACGCTTCTTGTACACACAGGATTCATCCAGATTTTGATCAAAATTATAAGACTTTATAGCTTGATCAAATCGAGTGTTCTAAGACCTCGATACCTGCTTAAGTCCATAAATAGATCTCTTAAGCTTGCACAACATGTGCTCCTGGCCCTTTGCAATGAATTCGTCTGGTTGTATCATATAGATACACTCGTCAAGACTTCCGTTAAGGAAAGCTGTCTTAACATCCATTTATCAGATTTCGTAATCGAAATGTGCGGCAATAGATAAGAGAATCTGGATAGATTTAAGCATGGCTATCGGCGAAAAGATTTTCTCATAGTCGATCCATGCTTTCTGAGTGAACCATTTAGCAACAAGCCTAACTTTGAAGGTTTTAACCTTCCCATATGCTCCTCTCTTTTTCTTATAGATCCACTTGCATCTAATGAATTTTATTCCTTCGGGTAGTTTTATAAGTTTTCAGACTTGATTGGAATATATAGATTTCATCTCTAAATTCATAGCCCTTTGCTAAAGATTTGCATTTTTGTCTTGTAGTGCTTCATTATAGTTACAAGGCTTGGTATCTAATTATATCGGGATCCTATCAAAAGACTCTCCCAAGATATACCGGTTAGGTTAATGAACAACTCTCCCACTACGACGAGGCACTACCTGTGTCTGTGTACTAGCAGTAACAAGTTGTGCAGAATCTGAACCCTGTGCATCAGCACCCTATTCTTGATTTGCACCTATCTCGATAATTCTCCCACTACGACGAGGTAATGAAATATTCGTGACTTGTGATTTCTCTTCCGTTCTACTGGTATTTTCTCTTAGTTTTTTCAGAATAATTTTTGCTATTGGGCCTGTGATCCATAATATAATTATCTTCAAAGAATCGGGCATTGGTGCTAACAATAACCTTCTGATCTTTAGGGTTATAAAATAGACCACCATTTGTTCTGTTGGGATACCCTAAAATGAATCGGGTAAAGTTAAATAACTCATCATGGATCTTACCATCTTCATAAGAGTCATATTCCTTCTTTCTGCTACACCATTCTGCTGTGGAGTGTCATGTGCAGTCAACTGGGATGTAATTCCCTCTGATGACAAGTAGTCCTTAAACTCTCCCAAGATGTATTCTCACCACGGTCGGATCATAGTGATTCGATACTTTTACCCAGATGCTTCTTCGTCTCCGCCTTTGCCTTGAATTCTTTGAATTTCTCAAAGCATTCAGACTACGGTGCATCAGGTAAATGTATCCATACTTTGAGTAGTCATCAATGAAACTAATGAAGTACTTAAAACCACATCTAACCCAAATTATTATAGGACCACACACATCAGAATGAACCATCTCTAACGGTTTTTTAGCTCTATAGTCTTTGGTTAAAAAGGGTCTCTTGGTCATCTTACCCTCTAGCAAGATTCATAGACTGGAAGTGCCTCCACTTTCAATGAACTCAAAGGTCCATTTACTACTAATCTGTTTAACTTTTTTAGATTAATATGACCCAAGTGTAATTGCCAAAGAAATGTTTAGTTCATTAAAGAAGGAAACTTTCTCTTATATGGTAATATAGATGTATTATTCGTTTTAATCAATTGCAGTGTAAGAGAGATTGAAGTAATAATATAAAGATCATCTACCATTGTACCAAAATAGATAACCCGTTTATTATCCTTAATAACCACGGAGTTATTAAAATAAATTAAATATCCGTCTTTAGCCAATCTAGAAACGAAAACTAAGTTTATTCTAATGGCTGGTACATAAAGACAATCTCTCAATATTAAAACCCGATCTCTACCAAAAATCTCTCAATATTAAAATTCGATCTCTACCAAAATTGAGAGTGGCATCTCCTACTGTAACTGCTGTTACCTTTGTATTATTGCCCATATACAGGTAAATTTTTTCATTACTAAGTTGTCGAATTTCTTAGAACTCTTGCAATAAATTACAGACATGATTAGTGGTCCCTGTATCTACACACCAGGTACTGGTAGATAACACCACTAAACATGTTTCCATAACCAGTGAATAGAAATTACCCTGTTTGTTTTGCCTTCTGAGAAATACTAGACATAGCTTTTTTCAGTGCTGGGTCTAGTTGCAGTAAAAATATTTATTTTTTGACTTTTTCACACCAGTACGTGGCCCACTAACTACCCTGAAAATCGTGTTTGCCTGTTTCTGAACATTTTTCTTCTTCATGCCTTTTGGCCTAGAGAAAGAACCTTTTTCAGAACCGAACACATTTCCTAGTATTGAAGGAATACCATTTGTAGTTAAAACTATATCCAAGTTACATTTTCAGTCAACAAAATTTGGTCCCGAAAGTTTATTTTCTTTGAGTATTGAAGCAACTGGGTTGAAATCTATTTTAATCCCGAGAATCACATAATTAAAAAAACCGTTAATTATAATGAGAAAAATTTTGAATTTATTTTAATTTGATTCCCTATACCATTTTAAATTTAATTCGTCAGCAGCCTGGTAACCTGTGAATAGCATGTTACAATGGGTTGACGTATACTATTCATCATAAATACCAGATAGGTCAATTTCTTTTAATTTTACTATCCAGGCAAATTACCATGCCAAGTAAAATTAAATAGCTGATATAGTTAATTTCAGTATATAATAGCAGTGACTCAATTAGAGAGGATACTATTATATACAGGTAAGTGTTAACCATCATCTAATTCCAAATTAATCACTTCGCAATGAACCCTTCAGTTGGATAAGTGACCCACATTAACAATTATCCAAAATTATCTATAAAGAAGATTTATACTGCGATACCGCAATTAATCTGTCTATTGGGGAGGAAGGCCTTACTACCGACACGTAGGGTTTAATTGCATCGTCTGAAAACTGGTGATGGAGACCGCAGAATTTATCTATGACCAAATTCCACCTCCCACTTAGATTTTTAACTTTTTTTAAGAGTTATAAAAATTCGTTTAATTAAAATAAATTTATTAATTTCGAAAGTTACACGATCTGAGTACACAATTCCAAAGATTCTAGTTTATCAAACCATCTTTTCGTATTTAAATGCATAACAAATAAAATTTAATAAATACACAGTTTTTTCTTTAGTTTTTCAGCTATGGTAGTGATTAAATGTATTTATTAATTTTATTTTTTGTTACACATTTTTTAAAAAATAATAATTTATTTCTATTAAATATTTTTTTATTT